>RXON01004545.1:0-77330 GCA_009667805.1 Leptobrachium leishanense | reverse complement strand
TTGTCAACAGAGCAACATGGTAGATGTAGTTCAAATATATCTGTAGGGCCGGGGTTGGACAGCCCTGATATAAAAGAAAAAAAAGGGTGTTCTATGATATTGTTTTTCTGTGTAAAGGGATGGACGGGGCAGATAAGCAGCCGGGGATCGGTGAAGCGAAATATAAACATACACATACAGGCATAAGGCCAATACACATTTCCCATGATGCTCAGCCACTTATTAGGTCCACCGAGCCTTGTGGGAAATGTAGTTCTAATCCATCTGGAGGCCGCGCTGAGCTCCCCTGCCGGAAAGATTGAAATCTGAACGTAACGTTTACATTTTTTGAGGAAGCATTGTGATGTCGCATGACATGTACACTCGTAATGATATCCTGTGAATCCGACAGAATAAAACATATAGGGTAATTCAAAGAGAATCGAAAAGTCACAGCACGTTCGGTGACTTTTCGTTCTCTCCCATTCAGGGCGATTTGCCAATCCCATTTCGGCGACCCTGCGGTGTATTCAGCAAGCACCACAGGGTCGCCGAATTGCAGGGAAAGGTGCTGCAAACCAGCCAAACACTCACCGCAAAACCCGGCGAACACACACCGAAACCCACAAAAACATCTGGATTAACCCCGACGAAAACGCCAGAGAAACCTGAGCAGGAGCCGATCACAGCGCAGAACAGCCGCCGGAAAAACCCGACACCACAGACTAATTAAGTGAAAAAAAAACAACAGTTTGCTCGAATGTTTGAAAAGTGAAACGCTGTTTGCAAAGAAACTACTCAGCGAAAATGTCTGAAATTTACATATAAAATCCAATGAATGAAAATAAAAAGGGAAGTTACAGAGAAGAGAAAAAACTATTGAAAAAAATATAAAAAAAAAAAAATCGCCAAAAAATCCCAAAAAATCTATAAATAAAGAGACTTTTTGCTGCAGAATTTTATAATAAACGGTTTATTAGATATTGAAATAAAACGGGAATATTTTTAACATTGAAACCTATGGGATTCTCCTGAATAAATTTGCCGAATGAAACCACCGAATGGCAGGGCATTAGGGGAACCTTTCACTGCTGGTTTGTGTTCTCTGAATAGACGAAGCAGTGCATTTTCATGGAGATTCACTGCCCTCGAACAGGGACCGAACAGGCACCGTATGTGCAGGCAATTCACCAGGATTTGGTGAACTGCCTGCTCTCTGGATAGCCGAATGGCCAGGAAAGGTAACCGAATGCTGATTTTCACTGTTCCATTCCCTTTCGCCAGCAATTTGGATCTCTTTGAATAACCCTGATATATATAAAATATCTGGGTGCTGCAATAAAACATGACTTCAAATCACGTTACAACATAATTTATTTTCTACTGAAAAAGTATTTTCCCAGGAAGGATACATTGAGATTTCTCTGGTTTTCCAGGAAGGATACATTGAGATTTCTCCGGTTTTCAGGAAGGACACATTGAGATTTCTCCGGTTTTCAGGAAGGATACATTGAGATTTCTCAGGTTTTCCAGGAAGGATACATTGAGATTTCTCCGGTTTTCCAGGAAGTACACATTGAGATTTCTCCGGTTTTCAGGAAGGACACATTGAGATTTCTCCGGTTTTCAGGAAGGATACATTGAGATTTCTCAGGTTTTCCAGGAAGGATACATTGAGATTTCTCCGGTTTTCAGGAAGGATACATTGAGATTGCTCTGGTTTTCAGGAAAGACACATTGAGATTTCTCTGGTTTTCCAGGAAGTACACATTGAGATTTCTCTGGTTTTCAGGAAGGATACATTGAGATTTCTCTGGTTTCCAGGAAGGATACATTGAGATTTCTCTGGTTTTCAGGAAGGATACATTGAGATTTCTCTGGTTTCCAGGAAGGATACATTGAGATTTCCCTGGTTTTCAGGAAGGATACATTGAGATTTCTCTGGTTTCCAGGAAGTACACATTGAGATTTCTCTGTTTTCCAGGAAGGACACATTGAGATTTCTCTGGTTTCCAGGAAGGACACATTGAGATTTCTAAGGAAGGACACATTGAGATTTCTCTGGTTTTCGAGGAAGTACACATTGAGATTTCTCAGGAAGGACACATTGAGCTTTCTCTGGTTATCAGGAAGGATACATTGAGATTTCTCTGGTTTCCAGGAAGTACACATTGAGATTTCTGTTTTCCAGGGAGGACACATTGAGATTTCTCAGGAAGGACACATTGAGATTTCTCTGGTTTTCCAGGAGGGGCACATTGAGATTTCTCTGGTTTTCCAGGAAGTACACATTGAGATTTCTCCGGTTTTCCAGGAAGGATACATTGCGATTTCTCTGGTTTTCAGGAAGGATACATTGAGATTTCTCAGGTTTTCCAGGAAGGATACATTGAGATTTCTCTGGTTTCCCGGGAAGGATACATTGAGATTTCTCTGGTTTCCAGGAAGGACACATTGAGATTTCTCTGGTTTTCCAGGAAGGATACATTGAGATTTCTCTGGTTACCAGGAAGGACACATTGAGATTTCTGGCGTTTCAGGAAGGATACATTGAGAATTTCTCTGGTTTTCAGGAACGACACATTGAGATTCTCTGGTTTTCAGGAAGGACTACATTGAGATTTCTCTGGTTTCAGGAAGGACACATTGAGATTTCTCTGGTTTTCCAGGAAGGACACATTGAGATTTTCTCTGGTTTCCAGGAAGGACTCATTGAGATTTCTCAGGAAGGACACATTGAGCTTTCTCTGGTTATCTGGAAGGATACATTGAGATTTCTCTGGTTTCCAGGAAGTACACATTGAGATTTCTGTTTTCCAGGGAGGACACATTGAGATTTCTCAGGAAGGACACATTGAGATTTCTCTGGTTTTCCAGGAGGGGCACATTGAGATTTCTCAGGAAGGACACCTTGAGATTTCTCTGGTTTCCCAGGAAGGATACATTGAGATTTCTCTGTTTTTTCAGGAAGGATACACTGAGATTTCTGTGGTTTTCAGGAAGGACACATTGAAATTTCTCTGGTTTTCCAGGAAGGACACACTGAGATTTATCAGGAAGGACACATTGAGATTTCTCTGGTTTTCCAGGAAGGATACATTGAGATTTCTCTGTTTTTTCAGGAAGGACACATTCAGATTTCTCTGGTTTTCCAGGAAGGACACATTGAGATTTCTCTGGTTTCCAGGGTCTGGATATATTGAGATTTCTCTGGGTTTTTCAGGAAGGATACATTGAGATTTTCTGTATTCAGGAAGGATACATTGAGGATTTCTCTGGTTTTCAGAAGGATAACATTGAGATTTCTCTGGTTTTCAGGAAAGATACATTGAGATTTCTCTGGTTTTCAGGAAGGATACATTGAGATTTCTCTGGTTTTCAGGAAGGATACATTGAGATTTCTCTGGTTTTCAGGAAGGATACATTGAGATTTCTCTGGTTTCCAGGAAGGATACATTGAGATTTCTCTGGTTTCAGGATGGAACATTGAGATTTCTCTGGTTTTCAGGAAGGATACATTGAGATTTTCTGGTTTTCCAGGAGGACACATTGATTTTTCTGGTTTTCCGGGAAGACACATTGAGATTCTCTGGTTTTCAGGACATGATACATTAGAGATTTCTCTGGTTTTCCAGGAGGATACATTGAGATTTCTCAGGAAGGACACTTGAGATTTCTCTGGTTTCCCAGGAAGGATACATTGAGATTTCTCTGTTTTCCAGAAGGATACATTGAGATTTCTCTGGTTTTCAGGAAGGACACATTGAGATTTCTCTGGTTCCAGGAAGGATACATTGAGATTTCTCTGGTTTTCAGGAAGGATACATTGAGATTTCTCTGGTTTCCAGGAAGGACACATTGACATTTCTCTGGTTTTCCAGGAAGGACACATTGAGATTTATCAGGAAGGACACATTGAAATTTCTCTGGTTTTCCAGGAAGGATACATTGAGATTTCTCTGGTTACCAGGACGGATACATTGAGATTTCTCTGGTTACCAGGAAGGATACATTGAGATTTCTCTGGTTTCCAGGAAGGATACATTGAGATTTCTCTGGTTTCCAGGAAGGATACATTGAGATTTCTCTGGTTTCCAGGATGGATACATTGAGATTTCTCTGGTTTTCAGGAAAGATACATTGAGATTTCTCTATTCAGGAAGGATACATTGAGATTTCTCTGGTTTTCAGGAAGGATACATTGAGATTTCTCTGGTTTTCAGGAAGGAACATTGAGATTTCTCTGGTTTTCAGGAAGGATACATTGAGGTTTCTCTGGTTTCCAGGAAGGATACATTGAGATTTCTCTGGTTTTCAGGAAGGATACATTGAGATTTCTCTGGTACTCAGGAGCCCATTACATTGAGATTTCTCTGGTTACCAGGAAGGATACATTGAGATTTCTCTGTTTTTCAGGAAGGATACATGAGATTTTCTCTGGTTTTCAGGGAAGAATACATTGAGATTTCTCTGGTTTTCAGGCAAAGACATTATTGAGATTTTCTGGGGTTTTTCAGGGAGGAAGACACATTGAGATTTCTCTGGTTTTCTCTAGGAAGGACACATTGAGATTCTCTGGTTTTCAGGAAGGATACATTGAGATTTCTCTGGTTTCCAGGAAAGGTACACATTGAGCATTTCTCTTTTTTCCAGGAAGGACACATTGAGATTTCTCTGGTTTCCAGGAAGACACATTGAGATTTCTCAGAAGGACACATTGAGATTTCTCTCTGGTTTTCCAGGAAGTACACATTGAGATTTCTCAGGAGGACACATTGAGCTTTCTCTGGTTATCAGGAAGGATACATTGAGATTTCTCTGGTTTCCAGGAAGTACACATTGAGATTTCTGTTTTCCAGGGAGGACACATTGAGATTTCTCAGGAAGGACACAATGAGATTTCTCAGGAAGGACACATTGAGATTTCTCTGGTTTTCCAGGAGGGGCACATTGAGATTTCTCTGGTTTTCCAGGAAGTACACATTGAGATTTCTCCGGTTTTCCAGGAAGGATACATTGCGATTTCTCTGGTTTTCAGGAAGGATACATTGAGATTTCTCTGGTTTCCAGGAAGGACACATTGAGATTTCTCTGGTTTTCCAGGAAGGATACATTGAGATTTCTCTGGTTACCAGGAAGGATACATTGAGATTTCTCTGGTTTCCCAGGAAGGATACATTGAGATTTCTCTGGTTATCAGGAAGGACACATTGAGATTTCTCTGGTTTTCAGGAAGGATACATTGAGATTTCTCTGGTTATCAGGAAGGACACATTGAGATTTCTCTGGTTTTCAGGAAGGATACATTGAGATTTCTCTGGTTTTCAGGAACGACACATTGAGATTTCTCTGTTTTCCAGGAAGGACACATTGAGAGTTCTCTGGTTTCCAGGAAGGACACATTGAGATTTCTCAGGAAGGACACATTGAGATTTCTCTGGTTTTCCAGGAAGTACACATTGAGATTTCTCAGGAAGGACACATTGAGCTTTCTCTGGTTATCAGGAAGGATACATTGAGATTTCTCTGGTTTCCAGGAAGTACATATTGAGATTTCTGTTTTCCAGGGAGGACACATTGAGATTTCTCAGGAAGGACACAATGAGATTTCTCAGGAAGGACACATTGAGATTTCTCTGGTTTTCAGGAAGGACACATTGAGATTTCTCTGGTTTTCAGGAAGGATACATTGAGATTTCTCTGGTTTTCAGGAAGGATACATTGAGATTTCTCTGGTTTTCCAGGAAGGATACATTGAGATTTCTCTGGTTTTCCAGGAAGGATACATTGAGATTTCTCTGGTTTTCCAGGAAGGATACATTGAGATTTCTCTGGTTTTCAGGAAGGATACATTGAGATTTCTCTGGTTTTCCAGGAAGGATACATTGAGATTTCTCTGGTTTCCCAGGAAGGATACATTGAGATTTCTCTGGTTTTCAGGAAAGACACATTGAGATTTCTCTGGTTTTCAGGAAGGATACATTGAGATTTCTCTGGTTTTCAGGAAGGATACATTGAGATTTCTCTGGTTTTCAGGAAGGATACATTGAGATTTCTCTGGTTACCAGGAAGGATACATTGAGATTTCTCTGGCTACCAGGAAGGATACATTGAGGTTTCTCTGGTTTTCAGGAAAGACATATTGAGATTTCTCTGGTTTTCAGGAAGGATACATTGAGATTTCTCTGGTTTTCAGGAAGGATACATTGAGATTTCTCTGGTTTCCAGGATGGATACATTGAGATTTCTCTGGTTTTCCAGGAAGGATACATTGAGGTTTCTCTGGTTACCAGGAAGGATACATTGAGATTTCTCTGGTTACCAGGAAGGATACATTGAGATTTCTCTGGTTTTCAGGAAAGACATATTGAGATTTCTCTGGTTTTCAGGAAGGACACATTGAGATTTCTCTGGTTTTCAGGAAGGATACATTGAGATTTCTCTGGTTTTCAGGAAGGACACATTGAGATTTCTCTGGTTTTCAGGAAGGATACATTGAGATTTCTCTGGTTTTCAGGATGGTACATTGAGATTTCTCTGGTTTTCCAGGAAGGATACATTGAGATTTCTCTGGTTTTCAGGAAGGACACATTGAGATTTCTCTGGTTTTCAGGAAGGATACATTGAGATTTCTCTGGTTTTCAGGAAGGATACATTGAGATTTCTCTGGTTTTCAGGAAGGATACATTGAGATTTCTCTGGTTTTCAGGAAGGATACATTGAGATTTCTCTGGTTTTCCAGGAAGGATACATTGAGATTTCTCTGGTTTTCCAGGAAGGATACATTGAGATTTCTCTGGTTTTCAGGAAGGATACATTGAGATTTCTCTGGTTTTCCAGGAAGGATACATTGAGATTTCTCTGGTTTCCCAGGAAGGATACATTGAGATTTCTCTGGTTTTCAGGAAAGACACATTGAGATTTCTCTGGTTTTCAGGAAGGATACATTGAGATTTCTCTGGTTTTCAGGAAGGATACATTGAGATTTCTCTGGTTTTCAGGAAGGATACATTGAGATTTCTCTGGTTACCAGGAAGGATACATTGAGATTTCTCTGGCTACCAGGAAGGATACATTGAGGTTTCTCTGGTTTTCAGGAAAGACATATTGAGATTTCTCTGGTTTTCAGGAAGGATACATTGAGATTTCTCTGGTTTTCAGGAAGGATACATTGAGATTTCTCTGGTTTCCAGGATGGATACATTGAGATTTCTCTGGTTTTCCAGGAAGGATACATTGAGGTTTCTCTGGTTACCAGGAAGGATACATTGAGATTTCTCTGGTTACCAGGAAGGATACATTGAGATTTCTCTGGTTTTCAGGAAAGACATATTGAGATTTCTCTGGTTTTCAGGAAGGACACATTGAGATTTCTCTGGTTTTCAGGAAGGATACATTGAGATTTCTCTGGTTTTCAGGAAGGACACATTGAGATTTCTCTGGTTTTCAGGAAGGACACATTGAGATTTCTCTGGTTTTCAGGAAGGATACATTGAGATTTCTCTGGTTTTCAGGATGGATACATTGAGATTTCTCTGGTTTTCCAGGAAGGATACATTGAGATTTCTCTGGTTTTCAGGAAGGACACATTGAGATTTCTCTGGTTTTCAGGAAGGATACATTGAGATTTCTCTGGTTTTCAGGAAGGATACATTGAGATTTCTCTGGTTTTCAGGAAGGATACATTGAGATTTCTCTGGTTTTCCAGGAAGGATACATTGAGATTTCTCTGGTTTTCCAGGAAGGATACATTGAGATTTCTCTGGTTTTCCAGGAAGGATACATTGAGATTTCTCTGGTTTTCCAGGAAGGATACATTGAGATTTCTCTGGTTTTCAGGAAGGATACATTGAGATTTCTCTGGTTTTCAGGAAGGATACATTGAGATTTCTCTGGTTTTCAGGATGGATACATTGAGATTTCTCTGGTTTTCCAGGAAGGATACATTGAGATTTCTCTGGTTTTCAGGAAGGACACATTGAGATTTCTCTGGTTTTCAGGAAGGATACATTGAGATTTCTCTGGTTTTCAGGAAGGATACATTGAGATTTCTCTGGTTTTCAGGAAGGATACATTGAGATTTCTCTGGTTTCCAGGAAGGATACATTGAGATTTCTCTGGTTTTCCAGGAAGGATACATTGAGATTTCTCTGGTTTTCAGGAAGGATACATTGAGATTTCTCTGGTTTTCCAGGAAGGATACATTGAGATTTCTCTGGTTTCCCAGGAAGGATACATTGAGATTTCTCTGGTTTTCAGGAAAGACACATTGAGATTTCTCTGGTTTTCAGGAAGGATACATTGAGATTTCTCTGGTTTTCAGGAAGGATACATTGAGATTTCTCTGGTTTTCAGGAAGGATACATTGAGATTTCTCTGGTTACCAGGAAGGATACATTGAGATTTCTCTGGCTACCAGGAAGGATACATTGAGGTTTCTCTGGTTTTCAGGAAAGACATATTGAGATTTCTCTGGTTTTCAGGAAGGATACATTGAGATTTCTCTGGTTTTCAGGATGGATACATTGAGATTTCTCTGGTTTCCAGGATGGATACATTGAGATTTCTCTGGTTTTCCAGGAAGGATACATTGAGGTTTCTCTGGTTACCAGGAAGGATACATTGAGATTTCTCTGGTTACCAGGAAGGATACATTGAGGCTAGGGTCAGACTGAGGCAGTGCGAACGCGCGTTCTGGCGCACATAATCACGGCCGCACTAGCAGCAGATGACGGGCAATGACAGCCAATATACGAAGTACGGTCGCACAAAAGTCCGGCCGCGCAACGCAAGTGGAAAATGAACGCATTTTTTCGAGAACGTTAAACCGCTGGTACTGACGTACAGAGTGCGCTGCGGCCGCATAGCAGCGTGTGTGCGTGATTAGGAGATGTCAGACGCTGCTAGTGTGCGGCCAACATAACGTTCAAACAGCCGGATTTCCCTAGACTTCTTTTCACCCCATCGTCATGAAATACGTCCAGAATTGCGCATCGTCTGACCACTTAAGCGTATTCCGTGAAAAAATGCGTGCGCACGCATCGACGTACATTTTGACGGTGGCCGCAGAAAATGCGCTCATCTGTCCCTAGCCTGAGATTTCTCTGGTTTTCAGGAAAGACATATTGAGATTTCTCTGGTTTTCAGGAAGGACACATTGAGATTTCTCTGGTTTTCAGGAAGGATACATTGAGATTTCTCTGGTTTTCAGGAAGGACACATTGAGATTTCTCTGGTTTTCAGGAAGGACACATTGAGATTTCTCTGGTTTTCAGGAAGGATACATTGAGATTTCTCTGGTTTTCAGGAAGGATACATTGAGATTTCTCTGGTTTTCAGGAAGGATACATTGAGGTTTCTCTGGTTTTCAGGAAGGATACATTGAGATTTCTCTGGTTTTCAGGAAGGATACATTGAGATTTCTCTGGTTTTCAGGAAGGATACATTGAGATTTCTCTGGTTTTCAGGAAGGATACATTGAGATTTCTCTGGTTTTCAGGAAGGATACATTGAGATTTCTCTGTTTTTCAGGAAGGACACATTGAGATTTCTCTGGTTTTCAGGAAGGATACATTGAGATTTCTCTGGTTTTCAGGAAGGATACATTGAGATTTCTCTGGTTTTCAGGAAGGATACATTGAGGTTTCTCTGGTTTTCAGGAAGGATACATTGAGATTTCTCTGGTTTTCAGGAAGGATACATTGAGATTTCTCTGGTTTTCCAGGAAGGATACATTGAGATTTCTCTGGTTTTCAGGATGTCCTGGGTTCCGGAATATTGAATTGTTACAGTAGGTCTGTTTATAAAGCGCCAACAAGGTCCGTAGTGCTGTTGAAATGGTGATGAGGTAAGGTAACCCTGTCAGGCTGCAGACCCCTCATAGACACCGCCCTGGGGCCCCTGACATGATGGACACAGGCTGGGGCCCCTCCTCAAAACCACAGGCTGGGGCCCCTCCTCTTCCCAGCACAGCCCTGGGGCCCCTCCCAGCTCTCAGACTGCAGGGAGGAGGGAGGTCTGGGTGTGATCAGGAGGCAGAGGGGCCGCATCATATATATATATATATATATATATACACACACACTGACGCAGAGGGATCGGTGTATCCGGACGCAGAGTCGCTGCAGCAGTATCGGCTGACACACACGCAGGGCCCCCCGGGATTCGCACGCCCTGCAGCAGTTGGTGAGTTTCCAGGTCACGCACGATTAATATGTGATTATTAATGCTCATACCGGGGCGTGTTAACCCTTTAGCTCTATGCGGGGCCCTGGAGTAACTTTTTGGGGATGAGCTGTATCTTTTTAACCCTCTCACCGCCGGCAGTTAAATGGTTTTGCTGAGTTTGATGTTGGGTGGGATGTGAGGGGGAGGGGTCACCATGACAGGGGGCGCCATCATTTAACATGCCTTTATATAGGATGGGCGTAGCTGCACCCACACCGCCATGTTTTAACACTTTCACTGCCACGCTCAATCCTGGACGTGTCCGGGTAGGTCAGAGCTGAGATTTAGGGTGAATTGGATTACCCACAATCCTCCGGGACTTGGCAAAGGCTCTCGCGTCTCAGAGCTGATTGTGAATGACTCTGTCATGTCCGCAACATCAATGCCGCGCGCCGTACAGGGTCCCCCGCGCGCCGTACAGGGGTCGCACGTACCGCCGCGTTCCTCCCAAACCTGTCATTACCCGGGTGTGTATTTTGTAGATGTAGTGTGTGTGTGTGTGTGTGTGTGTGTGTGTATTTTGTAAATGTAGTGTGTGTGTGTTTATTTTGTAGATGTAGATGTAGTGTGTGTGTGTGTGTGTGTGTGTGTATTTTGTAGATGTAGTGTGTGTGTGTTTATTTTGTAGATGTAGATGTAGTGTGTGTGTGTATTTTGTAGATGTAGTGTGTGTTTATTTTGTAGATGTGGTGTGTGTGTGTGTGTATTTTGTAGATGTAGTGTGTGTGTGTGTATTTTGTAGATGTAGTGTGTGTGTGTGTATTTTGTAGATGTAGTGTGTGTGTGTGTGTGTTTTGTAGATGTAGTGTGTGTGTGTGTGTGTGAGATTTGTGTATACAGTGTGTTTATTGGGTGCGAGTGATACAGTAATCCGTTAAGAGGAAGCTCTATGCACGGTTTCTTGGGATTCGGCGCCGCTGTCCACCTCGTCTTCCACTGATTGGCTCGGCTGATATTGGGGCGCAGAAATGACGGCGTATTCTGTTATTATCTCCGCGCGCAGCTTGTGTGTATCTTTTATTGCAGCCTTAGAGAGAAAGGGAGGGGGTTGTGACGTATAAAGACCCCAGGAATGTCCTGTGTCAAAATGTGACCTCGACACAAGGGGTTTCAGTAATCTGTCCCGTACGGCCGAAACCGGGTGCTTTGTGTGTCGCCACACTCCTATACAATCACATTGAACGGGAGCTTTGTGTGTCGCGACACTCCTATACAAACACATTGAACGGGAGCTTTGTGTGTCGCGACACTCCTATACAAACACATTGAACGGGAGCTTTGTGTGTCGCGACACTCCTATACAAACACATTGAACGGGAGCTTTGTGTGTCGCGACACTCCTATACAAACACATTGAACGGGAGCTATGTGTGTCGCGACACTCTGATACAATCACATTGAAAACACTTTTAATTCCAAGGCCGGGGTTTTAACTCTTTGCTACGTCTCCTTACAGTGAGGTTTGTATGCTGTGTGTGTGTGTGTGTACAGTGTGTGTGTGTGTGTGTGTTTAAGCAGGTGTTTGTACAGAGGGTGTGTGTAGTGTGTGGGAGCTTGTATGTTTTAGGAGGGGTGTGTGTGATCTCATGGTGTCTGTCTATATGAGCAGTAGAAACATAGAAACATAGAAACATGTCGGCAGATAAGAACCTTTCGGCCCATCTAGTCGCCCAATTACATGGATACTTAACGTGGATTTATCTTTTGTTTAGGATAGCCTTATGCCTATCCCATGCCTGCTTAAATTCAATTACTGTTTTGGCCTCTACCACTTCTACTGGAAGACTGTTCCATGTATCCACCACCCTCTCAGTAAAATAATGCTTCCTGATGTTACTTTTAAACCTTTGCCCCTCTAATCTAAGACTATGTCCTCTTGTTTTGCTACTTTGTTTCCTTTTAAATATACTCCCTTCCTCTACCTTGTGGATTCCCTTTACGTATTTAAATGTTTCTATCATATCTCCTCTGTCTCGTCTTTTTTCCAAGCTGTACATGTTAAGATCATTAAGCCTTTCCTGGTAACTTTTCTCCTTCAAGCCGTACATCATTTTAGTAGCCCTTCTCTGAACTCTCTCTAAGATGTCTATATCCTTCTGGAGATACGGTCTCCAGTACTGCACACAGTACTCCAAGTGAGGTCTCACCAGTGCTCTGTACAGTGGCATGAGCACTTCCCTTTTCCTACTGCTAATACAGGCTCTCCCTACACAACCAAGCATTCTGCCAGCATTTCCAAGCATTCTGCCAGCATTTCCTGCTGCTCTATTACATTGACTACTTACCCTTAGATCCTCTGAAATAATAACCCCTAAATCCCAACCCTCGGATGTATGAAATATTCTATATTCAGCCCTTGGGTTTTTACGTCCCAGGTGCATTATCTTGCACTTATCCACATTAAAACTCAATTGTCACAGCTCCCACCATTTTTTTTTAGTTTACCTAAATCATTTGTCATTTGGCTGATCCCTCCAGGAACGTCAACCCTGTTGCAAATCTTTGTGTCATCAGCAAAGAGACACACTTTTCCATTAATACCTTCTGCAATATCACTAATAAAAATATTAAAGAGAAAGGTATCCCCCGGACCATTTCGGGAGGGGGGGACATGACAGCAGGCATGGTCCGGACAGTAAGATGATGATTGGCAGAATGCAGGTTTGTGGCAGCAGGGCATATTTAAGGCCATGAAGGGGAGGGCCCTGTCTCTTGGCGCCTGGATGCTGGCTGAAGGAGAAGTTGTGATGGATTCATCGATAGAAAATTTGCTGAGCCAATTGCGTGCTCACGCGGAGGCTCAGGCAGTGGCGTAGCGTGGGTTGTCAGCACCCGGGGCCAGCCAAGAATTGTGCGCGCCCCCCCAACCTGTGGACACGTTATCGATATTGCCCCAGCTCTCACATGGATATTGCCTCAGCTCATGGATTTGCCCCAGCTCACTCATGGATTTGCCCCCAGCTCACTCATGGATTTGCCCCCAGCTCACTCATGGATTTGCACCCAGCTCACTCATGGATTTGCCCCCCAGCTCATGGATTTGCCCCCCAGCTCATGGATTTGCCCCCCAGCTCATGGATTTGCCCCCCAGCTCATGGATTTGCCCCCAGCTCATGGATTTGCCCCCAGCTCATGGATTTGCCCCCAGCTCACTCATGGATTTGCCCCCAGCTCATGGATTTGCCCCAGCTCACTCATGGATTTGCCCCAGCTCACTCATGGATTTGCCCCCAGCTCACTCATGGATTTGCCCCAGCTCACTCATGGATTTGCCCCCCAGCTCATGGATTTGCCCCCCAGCTCATGGATACTGCCCCAGCTCATGGATACTGCCCCCAGCTCATGGATACTGCCCCCAGCTCATGGATACTGCCCCAGCTCATGGATACTGCCCCCAGCTCATGGATACTGCCCCCAGCTCATGGATACTGCCCCCAGCTCATGGATTTGCCCCAGCTCACTCATGGATTCTGCCCCCAGCTCATGGATACTGCCCTAGCTCATGGATTTGCCCCCAGCTCATGGATTTGCCCCCAGCTCGCTCATGGATTTGCCCCCAGCTCGCTCATGGATTTGCCCCCAGCTCGCTCATGGATTTGCCCCCAGCTCGCTCATGGATTTGCCCCCAGCTCACTCATGGATTTGCCCCCAGCTCACTCATGGATTTGCCCCCAGCTCACTCATGGATTTGCCCCCAGCTCACTCATGGATTTGCCCCCCAGCTCACTCATGGATTTGCCCCCCAGCTCACTCATGGATTTGCCCCCCAGCTCATGGATTTGCCCCCCAGCTCATGGATTTGCCCCCCAGCTCATGGATTTGCCCCCAGGTCACACATGGATTTGCCCCCAGGTCATGGATTTGCCCAGCTCTCACCTGGATTGTTGCCCCAGCTCCGGCAGGGGGTTGAGGGACCCAGATGCCGGGCAGCGCGAGAGCGCCTGCCCGGTCTTGAACAGTCCGTCCTGTGAAGTGGATGCTGCTGTGTGCGTGCGCAGCCGATCACGCGGTCCGGCCAGTCAGGTGGTACAGAGACTCAGTACCACCTGATTAGCCGGACCACGTGACCGGCTGCGCACGCACACAGCAGCATCCACTTCACAGGACGGACTGTTCAAGACCGGGCAGGCGCTCTCGCGCTGCCTGGCATCTGGGTCCCTCAACCCCCGGGCCAGTTTTAGGGGCGCGAATGCGCCCCTAACAAAACTGCGCCCGGGGCCACGGCCCCCCAGCCCCCCCCCCACGCTACGCCACTGGGCTCAGGGCATTTCTGTCCAGGAGTTACTGCAGTCGGGTAATGGCGACAGCAGGGGATCATCTCCAGCGGAGGAATGGCGTCCATGGCGCAGGGAGAGACCATCCAGAACGCCGAGCAGACTACAACAAAGTCCGGTGCGAGGAAGAGGAGAGGCTGCCAGACTGGCGCGGGAGGTGCAGATGCTGATGTCCGGGACCACTGACGAGAGCCGGGGTGAGTTACCTGCTGACGCAGCAATGGCGGCACAAAATGGACGGCGGAGCAGTCGTTCGAGGAGCCCTCGTGGTCACCTTTCTCTTCCGGCTGGGAAGGAAGTGACGCGTGGGAGGGCTATGACGCGGGCGACTGACTCCACCATGATGCAGCGTCAGGCAGAGCGACAGGGGTCAAGGGGCGCTAAATCCCGCCCACAAAATGGCCACGCCCAGAAAAAAATGCCGGCGACACGTAAAAAGGCTGCTAAAGAGCTCGAAGTGCCTACCAGACGGGAGGAGCAACCGGGAACCAGCGGTTTATATCCGGTGGTGCGGCCTGCTCTCGCAGGGCCAGTGAGGGGGGGGTCTGGAGGTTTCCGGTCGGCTGCTGTGTCTCCCAGACATCATGAAAGGGCCTCTGGGGCTGTGCGTTCGTCGCCCACAGCTGACATGCCAATGTTATTGCCTGAGAGGTCCGTCAGCAGGTTGGAGAGAGCAGCGCTGGAGTTGGAGCGCGGGAGAACCCTTTCTGGAACCTGGCAGCAGCGGTCAGACGGGCGTCTGGACTTTTCGGGGTCGAGAAACGCCGCGAGGGCAACAAGCAGCGCAGGAATGGCGGCTGCGGAACCTACGCCTGTACAAACGGCACCATCACGGATTCTGGCAGCACGTGAGTTGGACCTGCGGGATGCTCGAGTGGGTACAAGCGCAGGCGAGGCAGGCGGTCCTTTAACACCCGGCGTTATGGATACCCTGGTAGCGGTGCTGCGCAGGTTGCAGGATGGAACCGACTCAGCTGTCGGGTTCCCAGGTGCCGGGCGAGCTGACGCGGTACCGGGGAGGGGTGCGGCAGCTACAGCTGAGGTGGTGTCGTCGGTCGTGTCGACGGGGGTGCAGGTAGTGCCAACACCCCCGCCTGGGGTGGCAAGCTCACAAGGCAGCAGCGCGGCTCAGTTGGGGACTGTCGGTGCTGCTGGGGCGGTCGCGGCGCAGACCTCTGGGTTTTCCTCAGGTGCAGCTATGGTGGGGGCGCAGGGTTCCTTTGTGTCTGCGCCTTGCGACCTATCACCACTGGGGATGCATGTGTCGGAGGTGAAGGAGCGGATTTGGAAAGGGGAATATATTGACGTTTTGTCGTTGGATCCGCACGACAAGGAAACGCTGGATAAGCCTAAAAAGCAAAATATCGCGGAGACTGAAAAAGAGAAACAAAAGGCTCTGCCGCCAACGTGGGGTAATTGGCTGCCGGGGTTTTTGTCTTTTAGCGCTATTATGTGCGAAAAATATCCGGAGCGGGGGGGTTTCCCTATTTGCTTACCTCGCTTTAATCTGGGGGGCCTATAAAATTTATGGGGGTCTGTCATGGTTTAAATACGACCAGCAGTTTAGGCAGAAAATGGGGGTCCGTCCGGGTTTGTCCTTCGCAGTGCAGGATGCGAACCTCTGGCTGCTCCTGATGACACCAAACCTGTGGTGCCGCCCTTTCCAGGACCCGCAGCCTTTATGCCCCAAGGACCGGCTGCGGTGGGTCGACAGGGGTACTGCTGGTTGTTTAACGAATCCTCCTGCAGGTGGGGGTCCTCTTGTCGCTTTCGCCACGAGTGGTCCGGGTGGCTCACCACTTTGCCAGGATCACAAAGTCCCACAGAAGTGACTTGATGGTGTGGAGGCCTTTTTTGGAGTCGTACAATGGATGTACCTATTGGCAGGAGTCGGAGCTGGACAGCCCGGCACTCGAGTTGTTTACTGATGCTGCTGGCTCGGTTGGTTTTGGTGCTTATTTCCAGGGAAGCTGGTGCGCGGAGCGATGGCCCGACAGTTGGATGGGTTCGGAGTTAGTCACTAATCTGACATTCCTGGAGCTGTTCCCAATTGTTGTGGCATTGGAACTGAGGGGGGAGCGGTTGGCGAACAGGAGGGTGGTGCTATGGACTGACAACATGAGCGTGGTTCATGTGGTGAACCGCTCGTCGTCTAGTTCTCCACCGGTCCTGGCATTATTGCGTCATTTAGTGCTGCGTTGCCTGGAACACAATGTGTGGGTGAGGGCGAAGCATGTGCCTGGCATCGCTAATGTGATCGCGGACGCTCTCTCCCGGTTCCAGTGGCACCTTTTCTCGCAGGTGGCTCCGGCGGCGGATCCGACCGGCACGCCTTGTCCAGCCTGGTTATGGACCATCGCCTTGCCGGACTGTTGAGATGCTTGGACAGCTCGTTGGCGGTGGGAACCTGGTCGGCTTATTTCCAGGTTTGGGAGGCATGGAGGCTGCTGGCAACGGAGGAGGGTTGTGACTCTCACGGTGCCAGAATTAGGTTGACATGGCTCTTGTTTGGCAGGGCTCTGCGAGACGGTAAGTCGGGAGCCTGGGCGGCCAGAGTGTTAGCTGCGCTCTCCTGTCTTTCGAAGTTGGTAGGATGGCAGGATATCGGTAGGGACTCACTTCTCTGGCAGGTGGTGCGGGGTTGGCAGCGGAACCGTGTTCCCGATGCGCGACGGCCAGTGTCGGAGCAGTTGCTCCACAGGATTTTAGGTTTGTTGCCTTCGGTTTGTACGGATGAGTTTGAGATGGCGCTTTTCGGAGTGGCGTTTGCATTCTGTTTTTTCGGGGAGTTAGTATCTAGGAGTAAGTACTCGTGGTCGGGTTTGCATCGCGATGATGTATTGGCCTCTGGGGCCCATTGTTGGCCTCTGGGGGTTTCGGCTGTCCGGTGGCGCTGGCGCGGCGATATTTGGAGTTACAGCTGCCGGTGGCGGGCCCCTTGTTGCTGCACAGTTCGGGAGTGCCGCTCACACGGTTCCAGTTCACATCTGTTTTTCGCCGGTGCATTGCAGCAGCGGGGCTGGATCCCAGACAATTTGCGGCGCATTCTTTTAGGATAGGGGCAGCTACGGCGGGGGCTGGTGCCTCGGTGGCAGCGATGCAGCAGATGGCGCTCCTCGCGTTTTCGCGCTTATGTCCGTCCCAATCTTCTGTGATTGCAGGTCAGTCGGCGAGGGCCGTGTGGATCGTGGGCCACTCATACGTTTATTGGGCGGAGAAGAGAGCGGAGCTGCGTCCCATTGGCCGCAATTTGGGTATTCCTCCAGGAGGTGGCGCGGATTCGATGGCGGGGGATGCGGTGGGCCGACTTATTTCGCGAGTGCTGTGTATTATCTAAGCAGGTTCCGCGCAACATAGTGTTGGTTGTCCATTTAGGGGGCAATGACATGGGGAGGATCAGGTCTCTGGATTTGCTTCACGTTATGAAGCAAGACCTCGCACGATGCTTTGCTCTTTTTCCGGGGGTGTCCCTGGTGTGGTCGGAGATAGTGGCGAGACCCGATTGGAATGCCTTTGCGCGGCCTGGAGCGTTGCTTAAAGCCAAGCGGAAGCTCAACCGAGAAGTGTCACGGTTTGTCACCAGTTTGGGGGGGTTTTCAGTTAGGCACCCTGAATTGGAGGGGAATAACACGGGGCTGATGAGACCGGATGGGGTACACCTGTCTGATGTTGGCGGAGGTGAGTGGTGGTGTTGAGTTGGCGCTGGCTGCGGGGGGAGCGCAGGGGCAGCAGTTGTTGGGGGGGCTGCCCTCTGCGTTGGCGTGAATCCTGGCCAGCGGAGGAATAATATATAAGCCGGTGAGGCACTGGGGAGACAAGTCCTGCAGGGTTGGGGCCTCTGCAGGATGACGAGCTCTTGTTTGGGTAAGTGGTAACTGCCTTCCGCGTTAATAAATGGTTGGTTGTTTAATAAAGCTGTGGCCTATACCTTTCCAACTAAAAAACTGTGTGTGGTGTCAATTATTTGTATGGGAAAAGGTATGGGATATGGGGGAAGGTACCATGCCTAAGCGGTCATGGGTCCAAGTACTGACCCCTGAGGTACCCCACTGGTAACAAGACCTTGCGCCGAATAAACTCCATTTACCACAACCCTCTGTTGCCTGTCACTCAGCCACTGCCTAATCCATTCAACAATATTGGAATCCAAGCTCAAAGATTGCAATTTATTGATAAGCTTCTATGCGGAACAGTATCAAAAGCCTTACTGAAATCTAAATAAGCAATGTCTACTGCACCACCTGTGTCTATTATTTTTGTTACTCAATCAAAAAAGTCAATAAGATTAGTTTGGCATGATCTCCCTGAGGTAAACCCATGTTGTCTCTGATCCTGTAATCTATGTGTTTTTAGATGTTCAACAATCCTTTCCTTTAACATGGTTTCCATTAATTTCCCCACTACTGACGTAAGACTAACTGGCCTATAGTTCCCAGATTCCTCCCTACTACCCTTCTTGTGAATGGGCACAACATTTGCTAATTTCCAGTCTTCTGGGACGACTCCTGTTAACGGTTTTGCTATTACATCACTGAGCTCTTTTAATAATTTAAGGTGGATCCCATCAGGCCCCATTGACTTATTTGTCTTTACTTTAGACAGCTGCTGTAGAACCTCCTCCTCTGTAAACTGATATGTAATTGTCTCGTTAGTGTTTCCTCCTAACTGAGGTCCCTTTCCTTCCTTTTCTTCTGCAAAGACTGAACAAAAATATTCATTGAGGCAGTCAGCGAGACTTTTATCCTCTTCTACATACCTTCCTTCCTTTGTTTTTAATCTAACTAATCCTTGTTTTACTTTTCTTTTCTCGCTTATGTATCTAAAAAATGTTTTGTCCCCCTTTTTTACTGACTGAGCTATTTTCTCTTCTGCGTGTGCTTTTGAAGACCTTATAAATTGCTTTGCCTCTTATCTTCTTCACTCTGAGTTGTCGTCTTCTAAAGAGGTTGCAGCCAGCGGCCAGGTCCAGCAGGAGCTTGTGGGATTGCAGTTTCTGCACTATTTTTGCAGGAGGAACGGAGTTCCCGCACTCTGTGAAACTTCAGGAGATCATTCATATATTTACTGCAAACCCAGCTCTCGCTCGTCAATGTCTGTATACAGAATCTGAGTGGGGGATGGGGGGGTTACGTGCAAGATGGGGGGGGCTTAATTAGGGGCAGAAGCACAGAGTTTCTGCACTTACTTTGTAGGACTTGGCCCCTGGTTACAGCAAAGCACAGAGGTAAGATGCCGCCACCGCTAGAGAACCGCCATACTTTATACAGAACATTAACTCTCACAGCGACAACACGAGAGAACGCCGCCGTGTAATGACAGAAAGCGCTAAAATACCACACACTGCGAGACACGGAACGACCTGCCACACACAGACCCACTCTCAACGTTACGGCCAACAGTCGGACACAGGACAAAACCATCCAACCATAGAGATCTGTGAGACGCACTGCCTTTTAGGAGATGTTGCTGGAGGCGGAGCCAGAGACCAGGATAGTCCCAAACTTTAGTGACATCATGACACATTGAGGTCATTTATGACAATAAAATGTAACCGCAGGAAGATCCACCTGCTGCCTATTACCCCGCCTTACTGCAACCCTTGTACTGCGCTGGGGAATACGATGGCGCAAAATCAATAACATTTACAGCAAGTGATTTACAAACGCATTGCTGGGAGTTTTATTACTGTGCAGCTCTGTTATACACCTGCACACCCTGAATATATGGAGAAACCCCTAAAAACACACCCACATACCCTGAATATATGGAGAAACCCCTAAAAACACACCCTGAATATATGGAGGAACCCCTGAAATGACACCCACACACCCTGAATATATGGAGGAGCCCCTAAAAAGATACCCACACACCCTGAATATATGGAGGAACCCCTAAAAACACACCCACACACCCTGAATATATGGCGGAACCCCTAAAAACCCACCCACACACCCTGAATATATGGAGGAACCCCTGAAAATACATTGGGGGAGAGACCAGGGATTTGCACGGAATGGAGCCTGTCCCTTCTGTATTCGGAAATATGGAAACCATACGTAGATGTGGATACACCTTTGCTGATGCGTCCATTTTTCCCGTGATTTGTGGGGAGCCACAAATAAGCACATGGGGTGCAGTTTCATGGCCCACTTGGTTCTGAAGCATCTGATGTCCCAGGGTTCTCTCTGCTCAGATAGTTTGTCTTTCTGTAAAGTATTCCTGTAACCAATGCTCCCTCTACCTCTGTGCCCTCACCCTCCTTGGCACCTTTGCCCACACTATACATGGCCCCTGTGCCTGTGTAAGTGTGAATGCTGGTCTCCTGCCAAGTGACAGCAGACCAAACAGGAGTCAGTTTGAGTTAGCAAGAACAATACATCCACATTATATCACTGTTTGTCCTTAGATTGATCTGATGCTGTGTGTTTGCTAATCTGGTCTAGTGTAATTGATCAGGTTTCTGCGTCTGGAAGGAATTCGCATATTCTGCTGGTTGTGTCATGTTATTCCCCCCCTAATGTATACAATGTATTCTGCTGGTTGTGTCATGTTATTCCCCCCCCCCCTCATGTACACATTGTATTCTGCTGATTGTCATGTTATTCCCCCTAATGTACACAATGTATTCTGCTGATTGTCATGTTATTCCCCCTAATGTACACAATGTATTCTGCTGATTGTCATGTTACCCTCTCCCCCCCCCCCTCTCTGTGGTTCTCATGTAACTGCTCCCCATTATTAAAGATCATTCTTCTCCCCTGCATTAAGCCGTGTCTGGTGTTTGGGGAGAGATACATAGAATATACAGCACTCGCTCACGTTCCGGCTTAGGGTTGTGAGAAGGAAAGCTGCTGCGGATCAGCTTGGCTGCAGAGAAGGGACGGACGCTGTAACAGGTTCAGGTTTGGTCCACAAGTCGGAGACCAGTAACCCCAGTTGCTGTTACAATCCCAAAGGCTTACAGTCTAATTCCGCTGCTCGTCACTGGATACGGCCGTGTCTGCTGCCGGCATTAGGTCGGTGTTGTTGGCCGGCTCCTGTGAGCTGCATGTGAGTGGCCCCTAGGACAGTTTGATTTGTGTGGAACGCGGTGGCGTATTAATGGCATCATACTGGGCCTGGGGGGAGGGGAGGCACTGCTTTTCAGTTAGGTTTGTTTTCTTTTTGTTTGATGTTCTTTGTGTTTGTCAGCGTGAGGAATCTCCCCGGGCTTTGCCGCTGATCCGGCACATAAAGACCAAACCCCACCGGATTAAACTGACCTAATGCTGAAACAACCGCTATTCAGCTCAAGGATTTATCATGGCATAGCAGGCTGTGTGTCTGTCTGTCTGGGTCGGCCTGCTGGCTGTGTGTCTCTGTCTGGGCCGGGCCACTCGCCGTGTCTGTCTGGGCTGGGCCGGGCCGCTTGCCGTGTCTGTCTGGGCCGGGCCGCTTGCCGTGTCTGTCTGGGCCGGGCCGCTCGCCGTGTCTGTCTGGGCCGGGCCGCTCGCCGTGTCTGTCTGGGCTGGGCCGGGCCGCTTGCCGTGTCTGTCTGGGCCGGGCCGCTCGCCGTGTCTGTCTGGGCCGGGCCGCTCGCCGTGTCTGTCTGGGCTGGGCCGGGCCGCTCGCCGTGTCTGTCTGGGCTGGGCCGGGCCGCTTGCCGTGTCTGTCTGGGCCGGGCCGCTTGCCGTGTCTGTCTGGGCCGGGCCGCTCGCCGTGTCTGTCTGGGCTCCCCTCTTTGGGCCAGAGTCTTATCAAAGGGTCTGCCGTCCTCGCTGAGATTAAGAGCATTGGACGCAGCGCGGCGCAGCCGTCTCATGCAGCGCATCTCCTGTCTGGTGTAGGAGTCGCAGAGACTCGAGCGTGTGACTTGTGGGACTCTCTCTTGGTGTCAGACGTGTGGACGCCGCGGTCACATTGTGAAGTGTCCGGCTTTTCCTCCCACAGTCCGTGTCGGGTCAGTGAGGCGGCGCAGTCTGTGATTCGTGGTCTTTGGGAAGGTTTAAGGTCGGCGGCGGCACGTGGAGTAGGTGAAAGGTCACCGCACCTCTCGGTATACCCGTCTTTCTGGTGTGGGCCGTTTGTTTTGGAGATGGAGGTGCAGGAATGTGAGACTCCTTTGCAGGGAACGCAGCTTGTCGGGGATTGTGGGTAAGGGAGGCAGACTGTGCGGTTTATACTCGGCAATTCCGTCCTGTGCCGCGGAGGCTGATCACCGGGGATAGAAGGGGCTATTCTACAATCATCGCGGTAATGTGCTCGCCCGGGTGTAATGTGCTCGCCCGGGTGTAATGTGCTCGCCCGGGTGTAATGTGCTCGCCCGGGGGTAATGTGCTCGCCCGGGGGTAATGTGCTCGCCCGGGTGTAATGTGCTCGCCCGGGTGTAATGTGCTCGCCCGGGTGTAATGTGCTCGCCCGGGTGTAATGTGCTCGCCCAGGTGTAATGTGCTCGCCCGCGGGTAATGTGCTCGCCCACAGGTTTCTCCTTTGCGTCCCCGGTTTAGCGTGATATTACGGTGCAGGCGCTAAACCTCAGGCTGCTCGAAGGTAACACTAAGCGCATCCGCTCCATGGACTCTATTGAGGCTGCCGGTCACATGACCTGTAGCTTCTTGCCTCATGAGATCCGGCAGGTTGGCGTAGTGATTCGCAGAGGGAGACTGGAGGACTTTTTTCTCTCGGTCTTCCACAGGTGACACTCACACAGGTGACACTCACACAGGTGACACTCATGTTGGCAGGAACGTTGTTATTTGGCACAAAGCGCTTTTTTACGATGAATAAATCATGTAACTGAACGCAAAGATAAACGTGTGTGTTAAACCAAACGGCAGAAATAATGACATGGTGTGTGTAACCAGGCAGCATGCTGACACCCAGGGATCCACAACATTTTTGGCTGTATGACTGTATCACAGCAATAAAACTCCCAGTAATGTGCAGTGTGAGCGTATCACAGAGCTGCACAGCAGTAAAACATCCCAAGGAATGGAAGGTCATATAATAGTCACCTCCGGTGCCCGTCTCTGTAGAGCATGCTGGGAGTGTATCTTGGGCCAGGTCCTGTGCAAAGGATTCTGGGAGCTGTGGTCAGGGTTGCTGGGTGAGGCGAGGGAGTCATACATTGTGTACAGACCTGTATGGAATGAGAGGGCTTTCCCTCCTATGTGCAGAGACTGAGACACCGGCCTGTGCTGGTGGCGTTAAAGGGCCGGTACCACCGATAAACGCAATGTCCTTATTGTAGTGGAATACGTATCTGGTAAGCGCGACATGAACGCTAGGGAATATGGACGCTCTCATGGCAACGTGGGTACAAAAGAAAGCACCCGATCCATTGGTGCAGTATATCTCCTCAAATCTGCAAGGTGTAATGTCCTATCCTAGATCCCCTCACGTTGGAGGAGCCTCAACACTGGCTCTGAGCAGCTTCAAGTCTCTGGGTTGTTTTCTGGAAATTTCTCTGGTAACCCACCCCTTAGCATCGGAGTGTTGATATGCCGGCAAGTGGAGAAACAGAAAATCTCTCGTTTTCAAAGGTAATAAATGTATCCTAGAAATGGCAACTCACATTTGTTGGAGCTTCTTCTTCTCCAAGCTGGAGGTAGAGACGAGCGCACATGGATTTAGTTAATGGTCAAATCCAGTAGAAAAAACAATTAGCATGCAGGAACAAGTTCTATAAACATTTCTTAAAACAAATAGAAATTAAAAACTAGACTGCGGTCCGGAGCGCGTTTCGCCGCTAGCTTGTGGCTTCATCAGCTGCTCTTACACACTATGACATCCATCCATCCATCCATCCATGCTTATATAGTAAATGAAATTAAAACAGTCCCACATGTGCTTAATTAGCGGTCGGTGTGCGTGTCACGTCTCTTTCGGATGCCACCGTCTTATTCGGCGCCACCATCTTGCGCAGGCGCACTGGGAACTTCCGCGTTCCATCGGATGGTATTCGCTTACACACGTCTGGCATCGTGACTCTTGCGGATTCTTCGATTCATATGATCGGGCAGTCAGATATCTCATCGGGCAAGAAGGCCTCCTCCGTTAAGAGGGATCATGGATATTATTACAGTGAAATACAGGCCTAAATATTATCCCATAAATATGGAAGGAATCGTGTCTACAAACCATAAATGGTGACTGAATTGTGTCAGCCTAAAAATATATGGTTATATAAAGATATGTAAATGGTATATACTGTACGTATGCCGAGTATTGTTGTGCTAATATTGACGTTGTTATATATATGCATCATAAGTTATCTATACGTGTGTGTAATTAATATCTATATGGGGGGGGGGGGTAAAGGGGCAGCAGTGTGTCGGGGTCTGCGTTATCGTTGTAGGCAGCTGCTGCTCTCGGCGCGGTGACGGTTACTTTTGGTTCAGACCGCTCGGCTGTATCTGTCAAAATGTAAATATTTACCGGTTGCGGCTTCCTCTTCCTCCTTTTTAGGCGTTTATTAGCATGTCTCAATGATTCATACCTGGGGCCTGCGCGTTACTGGGGCCGCTCCGGGGGCCTGCGCGTTACTGGGGCCGCTCCGGGGGCCTGCGCGTTACTGGGGCCGCTCCGGGGGCCTGCGCGTTACTGGGCCGCTCCGGGGGCCTGCGCGTTACTGGGGCCGCTCCGGGGGCCTGCGCGTTACTGGGGCCGCTCCGGGGGCCTGCGCGTTACTGGGGCCGCTCCGGGGGCCTGCGCGTTACTGGGCCGCTCCGGGGGCCTGCGCGTTACTGGGGCCGCTCCGGGGGCCTGCGCGTTACTGGGGCCGCTCCGGGGGCCTGCGCGTTACTGGGGCCGCTCCGGGGGCCTGCGCGTTACTGGGGCCGCTCCGGGGGCCTGCGCGTTACTGGGGCCGCGCCGGGGGCCTGCGCGTTACTGGGGCCGCGCGGGGGGCCTGCGCGTTACTGGGCCGCGCCGGGGGCCTGCGCGTTACTGGGGCCGCGCCGGGGGCCTGCGCGTTACTGGGGCCGCGCGCGGGGGCCTGCGCGTTACTGGGGCCGCGCCGGGGGCCTGCGCGTTACTGGGCCGCGCCGGGGACCTGCGCGTTACTGGGGCCGCGCCGGGGACCTGCGCGTTACTGGGGCCGCTCCGGGGGCCTGCGCGTTACTGAGGCCGCGCCCGGGACCTGCGCGTTGCGATGCATACTTGTTTCTGTACGTACAGTTGTGCTAAGTTTCGTCCCCCGGCAGAATCTGTGATTTGGGATATTGTCCTTTTCCGGCAGCTTTACCTGACACTAGAATTCATTTTTAGCCCCAGTGTATTTGTTGGTGTTACCGGATGGTAAAGCGAATACTGGACCATTTTCTGTGCTGGGGGCAGCGAACAAAAGCTTCTCACACCGCGGCGCGAGACCCGACCACATTGTGCGGTGATTAACGGCCGCAACACTCACAGGAACCAACCGGCACAGGGCGAACCCAGCCCGAACTCTGACCCAAATCCTGTGCCGCTCCTTAATCTCCCTCTTTTTAGGGCCTCCTCCATATATTCAGGGTGTGCAGTGTCTTTTTAGGGGTTCCTCCATATATTCAGGGTGTGTGGGTGTTTTTAGGGGTTCCTCCATATATTCAGGGTGTGCGGGTGTGTTTTTAGGGGTTCCTCCATATATTCAGGGTGTGCGGGTGTCTTTTTAGGGGTTCCTCCATATATTCAGGGTGTGCGGGTGTGTTTTTAGGGGCTCCTCCATATATTCAGGGTGTGTGGGTGTGTTTTTAGGGGTTCCTCCATATATTCAGGGTGTGCGGGTGTTTTTAGGGGCTCCTCCATATATTCAGGGTGTGTGGGTGTGTTTTTAGGGGTTCCTCCATATATCAGGGTGTGCGGGTGTTTTTAGGGGCTCCTCCATATATTCAGGTGTGTGCGGGTGTCTTTTTAGGGGTTCCTCCATATATTCAGGGTGTGCGGGTGTGTTTTTAGGGGTTCCTCCATATATTCAGGGTGTGCGGGTGTCTTGTATAACTATATCTCTTGCTGTTCATAACTCTCCCTGTGCCCCGTCACCCTATGATATTCACCCCACCACCCTTGTCTCTCTCGCCCCGTGATCCTGACCCCCGCCTGCCTGTGTCCCCCCCCCTCTCTCGCCCTGTGATACTGACCCCCGCCTGCCTGTGTCCCCCCCTCTCTCGCCCTGTGATTACTGACCCCCGCCTGCCTGTGTCCCCCCCCTCGACCTGTGATACTGACCCCCGCCTGCCTGTGTCCCCCCCTCGCCCTGTGATACTAACCCCCGCCTGCCTGTGTCCCCCCCTCTCTCGCCCTGTGATACTGACCCCCGCCTGCCTGTGTCCCCCCCTCTCTCGCCCTGTGATACTGACCCCCGCCTGCCTGTGTCCCCCCCTCGACCTGTGATACTGACCCCCGCCTGCCTGTGTCCCCCCTCGACCTGTGATACTGACCCCCGCCTGCCTGTGTCCCCCTCTTTCTGCAGTCCGTTATGATGCCGTTTGGGGGCATTGCATCCAAACTGAAGATCGACCGTCTGAAGGCGGCGGGCGTGGGGTCATATGACTGTGCCGTGAAATACCTTAACCAGGATTACGAGAGCCTGAAGCAGCAGTGCCTGGAGAATGGGACACTCTTTGAGGACACCAACTTCCCGGCTGTCACCTCCACGCTTGGCTTTAAGGAGCTCGGCCCGGGGAGCAGCAAAGTACAGGGCGTGCGGTGGAAGCGTCCCGGGGTGAGTGCTGATCCGACCATCAGAGGGTGTTGGGTCGGGTTAGTATAAAGGTCGTGACCTTTGCGTTGTCCATTGTCACATGTCACACGGCTGTTTTTTCGGCTCATGTTCCTCGTGCCGGAGGTTATTCATATCATCTTATCTTTTTTAATTTCTTCTGAATTTTAGGACATTACGAGTGACCCGCAGTTCATAGTTGGAGGAGCCACCAGGACTGATATCTGCCAGGGGGCACTGGGTGAGTTTGTCACAGCGTTCACCATGCTAGACCCCGTAGCTGGTCAACAATCTGTAGGTAATGGCATTGTTTGAGCCACTCGCCAAGTCTGTGGTTTTTCCACCCGAGCCCAAAAACTCAGCTGTGTCTCTTTCCCCCAGACATAACTTCACACAATGTTCCACCATAAAGAGAAGCCAGAATAGAGCGGCCACCAGCAAAATGGCAAATCCTGATCCCCCTTTTCCTGTGTAAACTCAATGTGTCCTGCTCTGTATCTCTGACCTCTCCGTTGGCTCGCGCCCCCTCCTGTGACCTCTCCGTTGGCTCGCGCCCCCTCCTGTGACCTCTCCGTTGGCTCGCGCCCCCTCCTGTGACCTCTCCGTTGGCTCGCGCCCCCTCCTGTGACCTCTCCGTTGGCTCGCGCCCCCTCCTGTGACCTCTCCGTTGGCTCGCGCCCCCTCCTGTGACCTCTCCGTTGGCTCGCGCCCCCTCCTGTGACCTCTCCGTTGGCTCGCGCCCCCTCCTGTGACCTCTCCGTTGGCTCGCGCCCCCTCCTGTGACCTCTCCGTTGGCTCGCGCCCCCTCCTGTGACCTCTCCGTTGGCTCGCGCCCCCTCCTGTGACCTCTCCGTTGGCTCGCGCCCCCTCCTGTGACCTCTCCGTTGGCTCGCTCCCCCTCCTGTGACCTCTCCGTTGGCTTGCCTCTCTCCCCCTCCTGTGACCTCTCCGTTGGCTTGCCTCTCTCCCCCTCCTGTGACCTCTCCGTTGGCTTGCCTCTCTCCCCCTCCTGTGACCTCTCCGTTGGCTTGCCTCTCTCCCCCTCCTGTGACCTCTCCTGGTGATAATCCTTTGTGTTTCAGGTGATTGCTGGCTCCTGGCTGCCATCGCCTCCCTGACTCTGAATGAAGACCTTTTACACCGGGTGGTGCCGCATGGCCAGAGCTTTCAGGAGGACTATGCCGGCATCTTCCATTTCCAGGTGCGTGTGCCCCAGGTATGCGCACGCCATTGATATCTGTAACCTCTTTTCTCACGCCGTATTCTCGCTCTCCCCTCAGATTTGGCAGTTTGGTGATTGGGTGGACGTGGTCATTGACGACCGTTTGCCGGTGAAGGATGGTGAACTGGTCTTTGTTCACTCAGCCGAGGGCTCGGAGTTCTGGAGTGCCCTGCTGGAGAAGGCATATGCCAAGTGAGTGCCAGCCTGAGCCCCTGCTCATTTGGTGGGAGGAGTGTTCTTTAGGAGTGGGCTTGGTGCGTTGTGCCCACGGTTTTTGTAAGGACAAGATTTTGGTGGTTTCTCCTGTTGTGTTGGCGGTTCTGCCGTGTTGACTTCTCATTATGTGGCAGTGGTTTTG
Organism: Leptobrachium leishanense; assembly: GCA_009667805.1. NCBI lineage: Eukaryota > Metazoa > Chordata > Amphibia > Anura > Megophryidae > Leptobrachium > Leptobrachium leishanense. Next base: position 48,594 of record RXON01004545.1, on the reverse strand, counting down.
ACGGGAAAAAGTGTTCTTGGTGGCATATATAATATTTGCTTCTGGCGGAGCACCACCTACTTTTTGGTGTTTTGACCCACATTTGTGTTCTGGCCGCCAGGTTGAATGGATCCTATGAGGCGCTCTCAGGGGGCAGCACCACCGAAGGCTTTGAGGACTTCACCGGAGGAGTTGCTGAGATGTACACTTTGCAGAAAGCCCCCCGGGACCTGGATAAGATCATCCGGCGAGCCCTGGAGAGAGGGTCCCTGCTGGGCTGCTCCATAGACGTAAGGGTTATATGCATGTGGACATAGGGACCACATCTGGCCGCAGGTTATGGAACCAGTGCCGAATTAATACCACTTACATCCAGATATTGATCTGATGTCTTGTAGTTTGCCCGTCTCGCTCCTTCCTCTTGTTTTTTTGCTTCTCCCTCCGTTCCTCACTGTCCCGCGTCTCTTTTGTTCCTCCTGGCCTCAGATCACCAGTGCCTTCGACATGGAATCCGTAACCTTCAAGAAGCTGGTGAAGGGCCACGCGTACTCAGTCACCGGCCTCAAAGAGGTAAGTGTTCCCAGTATTCCTCCATGGGGTCACCATAAACCTCTGCGTCTCACGTTTCCAAACTACCTTTGCCATGGTGACCTATAAGGACCCTTACATGGCGCTGGATGTCACCCACTACCCTTGCCCCTGCACGGTGAAATTCTCGTCTCTCTCGCACGATGCTGTTCTGTTCCCCCCCCCCGTTTTGCACGGTGATTGTTACCCACATGGAACCCGTGGAAAATCCCATCCGAATCGCTGAGATACCATGTGACCTGAACATGGATCACGGGTTTTTATGGTCCTTTTTGTTCTCCTTGGGTTTCGCCGTTTGTTTGGGTCATGGGGTGTCCATGGAGGTGCCCTGAGCTAAAACCACAATGTTTACTTTTGTCAGGTGAATTACAGGGGAGACCAGGTGAAACTCATCCGTGTCCGGAACCCCTGGGGGCAAGTGGAATGGACGGGCGCCTGGAGTGATAAGTACGTCCGGCGAAGGACAGGAGGCTGATAGTGCCCTGAGGGGATGCTACATTTGGGGAGGTACCAGGTGGTGGGGACCTTGTGCCGTGGGATGCTGTGTCTTGAAGAGGTACCAGGACGGGTGGACACTGTATTTTGAGGAGGTACCGGAGGAGGGGACGCTGTGTCATTGGTTGCTGTGTCTTGAGGAGGTACCGGGAGGAGAGGACGCTGTGTCGTTGGTTGATGTGTCTTGAGGAGGTACCGGGAGGAGGGGACGCTGTGTCGTTGGTTGATGTGTCTTGAGGAGGTACCGGGAAGAGGGGACGCTGCGCCTGGAGGGGACGCTGCGTCATTGGGTGCCGCGCCAGAGTTTATTGTTTGATCTTCCCACAGTTCTTCAGAGTGGAATGAAGTGGACCCTTCAGAGAGGGAAGAGCTGCAACTCCAGATGGAGGATGGAGAGTTCTGGTGAGGGCGATGTCTGCGCTTGTCATTTTCTCCATAATATCGGTGGTTTGGTGAGTCTCTCCTATGCTCTGGTGGGTTTTATCCCATCTTTCCATCTCTTCCAGGATGACTTTCCAGGAGTTCCTCCGCCAGTTCTCCCGGCTGGAAATCTGTAACCTCTCACCGGACACTCTCAACAAAGAAGGACTTAGCAAGTGGCACAGCACGGTGTATGAAGGGACGTGGCGCCGGGGCAGCACCGCCGGGGGCTGCAGGAACAACCCAGGTGAGGGGAGGTGTCCTATAGCACCAAGCTTTGAATTTACAGCAAACCATGATCTTCTCGCTTGACCACATGGTCCTCTCTGCCTCCTCTGCAGCCACCTTCTGGATCAACCCGCAGTTCAAGATCACGTTACTGGAGGAAGATGACGATCCAGATGATAACGAGCTGTCCTGCAGCTTCCTGGTGGCCCTCATGCAGAAGAATCGCAGGAAAGAGCGCAAAGTCGGGGGAGACATGCACACCATCGGTTTTGCCGTGTACGAGGTGTGCGGCGCTTTAGTTTATTGGGGGCTTTGTATATTGAGGTGATCGTCACTGAATTCCAGCAGATTATATGACTGTGCGTCTTTTGTGTTTCCTGCAGGTCCCTGACGAGGTTTGGACTTTATGCTTCTCTTCTATCAGAGTGTTTGTCCCATGTGTCCCTGGATGGAGAGACGAGCCCTGTGCACCTCAAAACCCCCATTTTATACATAAACAAACAAACTGTCCTGGGTCTGGGGGTCGTGGTCTGGGTCCATGTCCTGGGTCTGGGGGTCGTGGTCTGGGTCCATGTCCTGGGTCTGGGGGTCGTGGTCTGGGTCCATGTCCTGGGTCTGGGGGTCGTGGTCTGGGTCCATGTCCTGGGTCTGGGGGTCGTGGTCTGGGTCCATGTCCTGGGTCTGGGGGTCGTGGTCTGGGTCCATGTCCTGGGTCTGGGGGTCGTGGTCTGGGTCCATGTCCTGGGTCTGGGGGTCGTGGTCCTGGGTCTGGGGGTCGTGGTCTGGGTCCATGTCCTGGGTCTGGGGGTCGTGGTCTGGGTCCATGTCCTGGGTCTGGGGGTTGTGGTCTGGGTCCGTGTCCATTGTATCTGTTCCTTCAGGGTCCGGTTTGCCGCTGTGAATTAAAGTGTTGTCGTGTGTGTGTGTGTGTGTGTGTGTGTGTGTGTCTCGCACTGTGCCGGCCTCTGGTGTGAAGATTCAACCTGATAAGAGCTGCGATGTGCGCGCTGATAATAACACGGTGCGTTGTGCCCGGCGGGGATGATAACATGGTGCTTTGTGCTAGGCGGGGATGATAACATGGTGCTTTGTGCCCGGCGGGGATGATAACATGGTGCTTTGTGCCAGGCGGGGATGATAACATGGTGCTTTGTGCCAGGCGGGGATGATAACATGGTGCGTTGTGCCCGCAGTTTAAGGGATGCCAGAACGTTCACCTAAAGAAGGATTTCTTCCTGCGACACCAATCCTGCGCCAAATCTGAAACCTTCATCAACCTGCGCGAGGTCAGCAACCACATCCATCTGCCCCCGGGGGAGTACATCGTTGTACCGTCCACCTTCGAAGCCCACAAAGAGGGAGACTTCGTGCTGCGAGTCTTCACTGAGAAACAGTCTGACGTGGAGTGAGTAATGGGTGAGGGCAGGAAGGGCCGGGTGAGGGCAGCGAGGCGGGTATGTGGTGGTGGAGAGGGAGGAGCGCATGGGTGAGGGCCAGAGAGGGGGATGGGGAAGTCTGGAAACCCTGCAGCTACCACACGCCAGAACCCTGCCAGGATAAAGTCCCTGGGGATGCCCGCTCCTGCCATGCTGAGCTCTGTGTGGCAGGGATTCCCGGCTTCTCTCTGCCCCTGGGTAGGCGCTGGGAAGCCGTGGTCCCCCTCAGCAGGATGTAAGGTGCTGAGCTCTGTGTGGCAGGGATTCCCTGGGTAGGTGCTGGGAAGCCGTGGTCTCCCTCAGCAGGATGTAAGGTGCTGAGCTCTGTGTGATTTGTTCTTACAGGGAACTCGATGAAGAGGTGTCTGCAGACCTGCCTGATGAGGTAGGACACGGTGTTTGGGGGAGGCATGGGTTTTTGGGTGCTCAGATTGGGTTTACGGAGACAGTGTTGTGGGAGGGGTTATACATTCCATGTGGGCAGTTCCTTTTTTGGGGGGGGAGCTGGTGGTATTTAAAGGGACGACACGCCTCTGATCACCCTGTTATTGTCTCCCCAGGAGCACCTAACGGAGGACGATGTGGAGGACTCTTTTAAGAATATGTTCCGGCAGCTGGCGGGCGATGTGAGTCTGCATGCTCTGCCCACCCCCATGGCCCATACACCCAGTAAACCTGGCATCTGAGTGTCCCCCCCCCCCCCCCATGTGCAGGACGATCACTGTTTGGGGTGAAATATTTTTTGGGGTTTCCTGGAGGCCATGCTGACACCCCTTGACCCTTTGCTGTCTATGTACCTACAGGATATGGAGATCAGCGTCTTCGAGCTGAAAACGATCCTCAACAGAGTTGTAAGCAGACGTGAGTAAAACAGGCGGGGGTGTTAAGGGACAGAGGCAGTGGTGTAACTACCAGGGTTGCAGCAGTTGCACTTGCGATCGGGCCCTGGAATTACACCACTGGAGGGGGGCCCAGGCAGTGGTGGCTCTTTAGGCAGCAGAGACCATGTTATGTTTTGTCTGACTATCAATCATGAGTCTGACACTTCCTGGTGTCTCATTGCAGAGTCTGGTCGCTCACATGTGATCGCTCAAGTGTGATGTGTCAGTATCTTTCTCTTGAAACAAATTGGATATACTGTGCACTGTGTTTTCATAAAATGGTCACAAACCGGATGCTCATCTGCAAGTAGGACTCCCCAAGCTCCTATAAATATGTACCAAACCACAATAAATCAAGATGGCACAACCATGAAATAATATATACCAAAAGTATAATGAAATATATCTTTATTAAATGCGAAAATATATACAGGGTTATTCAAAGAGATCCGAATTGTGGCCAAAAGATAACCAAACAGAGAAATTCAGCGTTCGGTTACCTTTCCTGGCCATTCAGCTATTCAGAAAGCAGGCAGATTGCCTGAACATACGGTGCCTGTTCGGTGCCTGTTCGAGGGCAATGAATCCCCATAGAGAAGCAATGCTTCATCTATTCAGAGAACACAAACCAGCAGTGACAGGCTCCCCTAATGCCCTGCTGTTCAGTGGTTTCATTCGGCAGGTTTATTCAGGCGAATCCCATAGGTTTCAATGTTAAAAAATATTCTCGTTTTATAATTCAATATCTAATAAACCGTTTATTATAATATTCTGCGGCAAAAAGTCTGTTTAGATTTTTTTTTTGATCTTTTAGGCATTTTTAGGTATTTTTAATTTTTTTTTGTGAATTTATTTTTTCTTTTTTCTGTAACTTCCCTTTTTATTATCATTCATTGGATTTTATATGTAAATTTCAGACATTTTCGCTCAGTAGTTTCTCTGCAAACAGCGTTTACATTTTCAAACATTCAAGCGTACTGTTTTTTTATTTTTTGTTTTTGTTTCACTCCATTCGTCTGCGGTGTTGGGTTTCTCCAGCGTGTTTGGGGTTAATCTAGATGTTTTTGCGGGTTTCGTGAGTGTTCGTCGGGTTTGCGGTGACTTTTCCCTGCACTACGGCGGCCCTGTGGGGCTTGCTGAATACACCGCAGGCTCGCTGAAATGGGATCACCAAATCGCACCGAATTGAACGAAAAGTCACTGAATGTGCGGTGACTTTTTGATTCTCTTTGAATAACCCGGTTAGGCTCGTGTCAGACGAGCGCAGTGATCACGTCCGTGTTGCCGCCCATTTTAACGTCCGTGGTAGCATAAAATTATGATCAATAGAGCCCACACACGAAGTACACGCGCACAGAAGTACGGACACACAACGGACGCGGTAAAATCGCTAGAACGGACGTGCGGAGTGCGCTGCGTCTGCAATGTCTGCATAGCTTTGTGTGTGAGTGATGGAGCGTGGTCAGACGGACTGCATTTACACGCCCGGCATTTACACGCCCGGCATTTACACGCCCGGCATTTACACGCCCGGCATTTACACGCCCGGCATTTACACGCCCGGCATTTACACGCCCATTTTTGACAGACAAAATGTTTTTTCATTTTAATTTATTTTCTGTCTACATCCGTCAAAAATAACGTCAGTGAAAAAAACTGACTGTGTGGCCACTACTGCGTCGTCCGTACTGCACGGTTGCACAGTCCGTAGAAAATGCGCTCGTCTGACACAAGCCTTAGTGTCTGTAACAAAAGTAATAGTATCACAATGCCAAATGTTCCATATAGTTTCAGCACACAACATGCAGCATATAGTTTCAGCACACAACATGCAGCATATAGTTTCAGCACACAACATGCAGCATATAGTTTCAGCACACAACATGCAGCATATAGTTTCAGCACACAACATGCAGCATATAGTTCCAGCACACAACATGCAGCATATAGTTTCAGCACACAACATGCAGCATATAGTTCCAGCACACAACATGCAGCATATAGTTCCAGCACACAACATGCAGCATATAGTTCCAGCACACAACATGCAGCATATAGTTTCAGCACACAACATGCAGCATATAGTTTCAGCACACAACATGCAGCATATAGTTTCAGCACACAACATGCAGCATATAGTTCCAGCACACAACATGCAGCATATAGTTTCAGCACACAACATGCAGCATATAGTTTCAGCACACAACATGCAGCATATAGTTTCAGCACACAACATGCAGCATATAGTTTCAGCACACAACATGCAGCATATAGTTTCAGCACACAACATGCAGCATATAGTTTCAGCACACAACATGCAGCATATAGTTTCAGCACACAACATGCAGCATATAGTTTCAGCACACAACATGCAGCATATAGTTTCAGCACACAACATGCAGCATATAGTTTCAGCACACAACATGCAGCATATAGTTCCAGCACACAACATGCAGCATATAGTTCCAGCACACAACATGCAGCATATAGTTCCAGCACACAACATGCAGCATATAGTTCCAGCACACAACATGCAGCATATAGTTCCAGCACACAACATGCAGCATATAGTTCCAGCACACAACATGCAGCATATAGTTTCAGCACACAACATGCAGCATATAGTTTCAGCACACAACATGCAGCATATAGTTCCAGCACACAATATGCAGCATATAGTTCCAGCACACAACATGCAGCATATAGTTTCAGCACACATGCAGCATATAGTTTCAGCACACAACATGCAGCATATAGTTTCAGCACACAACATGCAGCATATAGTTTCAGCACACAACATGCAGCATATAGTTTCAGCACACAACATGCAGCATATAGTTTCAGCACACAACATGCAGCATATAGTTTCAGCACACAACATGCAGCATATACTAAGGTGCCGCAAAGGCTCAGCAAAAAGAAACACAAGAAAAATCAATGAGCTGAAACGTATGAAATATGTAATATTAGGGAAAGCACAATGCGAACCGCAGCAAAAACCTAAAGTGGGTCAGCACAAACTCCTGAAAGGCAAGGCACCCCAATGTTTTGGTGATCTATCTAGTATCTCTCTCTATATGCATTAGCTGTGGCATTTACTGCTCTGGTAATAATATAATGGGACGCGGGGGGGGGCGTGTCCGGCAGCCATCACTCCTGCTTAAAGTCACAGATTTGGAAGATCGCTCTCGCAGGAATAATATCCGACTTCGTGGCGTCCCTGAATCGGTTAAATCTGAAGGCCTGTCTCGGTATCTGCTCGACCTGTTCCATCTCCTCCTACCTGATGCGGATAACTTTACTCTGCTGCTGGATGGGGCGCACCGTGTTCCGAAACCTCGCAACCTGGATGCTGCGATTCCCTAGGGATGTTTTGACACGTATTCACTTTTACCACGTTAAGGATTCTCTGATGGCGGCGATGCGGAAGGCTCCGGTTCTCCCTGATATTTATGCTGGAATTTCCTTTTTCCCGGACCTTTCGGCTGCTACGATGCAACGGCGAAGAGAATTTCTATCGGTCTCCAAAGTGCTTTGCAACCATCACATCCCGTATAGATGGGGTTTCCCCTTGAAGCTGCTGGTCACCTACCGTGGAACCTTGTCTGTGTTCCACTCGTTGCAGGAAGGTGTCTCCGCTCTCCAGGTGTGGGATCTGATGGGTGAGGTGACCCCTCCACACCGGGTTCCTCCCGTGTCGCCGTCTAAAGTTTCACCTGAATGGCACTGCGCGCACATGGAGAAGTGAAGAATGGTTGAGCTTTGTTATAGTAACTCCCCTCCTGATTTTCGGGACCACTGCTGGGTCCTGGGATGCCTGGACCTGCCTTCGTATCTATTGATTTGCTTTTTATGTCAGTTTGATGCTGTTGTTGGTACCCCCCTATGGTCTCTGGGGTAGGCCCGATTCATGACTGTGGCCGTGGAGTCCTTTTTTTTGTACAGGGAGCTTGTTGCACTGACTCCATTTTTTTTTTTTTTTTTTTTATTTTTCCCTCCACCTTTCTGGTATTTATTTATTTATTTTATTTATAAAGGATTTTCCCAGGAAGGATACATTGAGATTTCTCTCGTTTTCAAGTATGTCCTGGGTTCAAGAACATTGAAGTGTTACATTTACAGAAATACAAAGTAATACAATGCAAGATATTAAAAAAACAACACAAATATACAGATTAACAGAAAAATATGTAGGAAATATAGTCACTGTGTTACATGTTTACAGGCGCATTCTGTATTGAGGTATGTTAGTAAGGAGCTTTTGAGTGACTTAAGACTGGGGGAAGATTTGATGGTGTCTGGGAGGTTATTCCATAATTGTGGTGCTCTGTAGGAAAATGAGGACCGAGCCACTGTCTTTTTGTATTGTGGTATAGCAAGTAAGGTGCTGGTCCTGGATCGGAGGTTATAGGATGAGGGAGCTGCTGGGGGAAGCAGTCTATTCAGGTAGGGTGGTAGCTTCCCAGAGATGCTCTTAAACAACAGGCTGGAAAGGTGAAGGGTGCGTCTAGATTCTAGCGATGGCCAGTTTAGCTCTTTTAACATGTCACAATGGTGGGTCATGTAGTTACATTGTAGCGCAAAGCGGCACAATGAGTTATACAATGTAGTAAGTTTATGAAGATGTGTTTGCGGGGCGGCTGCATACACTACATCTCCGTAATCAATAGCCGGCATAAGCATTTGCTGTACAATCTGCTTTCTTACCGCGGGGCTCAGGCAGGATTTGTTTCTGTACAGGGCACCTAGTTTGGGGTAAAGTTTAGATGAGAGTTTTTCGATGTGGGGGCCAAAGGATAGATTTGGGTCCAACCACATACCTAGATATTTGAGAGAAGTGATTGTGGTCAGTGTGCCATTTGATTTTGTCCCAACACATAGATGGGGATTTTGCAATTTGTGTAGTTTAGGTTTTGTTCAAAAGAGCATCGTTACAGTTTTGTCAGTATTTAAAAAAAGTTTGTTGTTTTTGATCCACTTTTCTACCTCTGTGAATTGTTCTTGCAGCACGGACTCCAGCTGCGGGAGATTTGGTTTGCTGGTATAGATCACAGTGGCGTCTGCGTACATATGTACAGTTGAAGCTTTGCAGACGTTGGGCAGATCATTTATGAATATTGTGAACAGCAGAGGGCCTAGTATTGAGCCTTGGGGTACACCGCAAGTGACTGGGAGCAGGAGGGAAGAGCTGCCAGAAATTAACACATATTGTGATCGGTCGGATACATATGATTGAAACCAGGTTAGCGTGCGATCACCAATGCCAGAGTTTTTAAGTTTTTCTAACAAGATGCCATGGTCTACCGTGTCAAAGGCCTTGGCAAAATCAAGGAAGATGGCTCCAGTTAGGTTTCCTTGTTCCATCCCAGCCTGGATATCATTGCAGACTTTTAAAAGGCGGTTGTAGTTGAGTGATTTGGACGGAAGCCTGATTGATCCGGGTTAAGTAGTTCCAATATTGATAATAATCACGTAATTGTGTGTAAACGCATTTTTCCAAGACTTTTGACATTACAGGGAGCAACGATATCGGACGGTAGTTGGATACCAAAGTACTGTCACCACTTTTATGGATAGGTACCACTCTCGCAGTCTTCCAGAGCTTGGGTATGTATCCAGTCGCCAGTGACTCATTTATTAGGGTTGCAACAGGATTTGCAATTGCAGGCGCACTGATTTTCAGCAGCATTGCTGGTATTTGATCAGGTCCAGACTGGTATTTCATTTTTTGCTTACGGAGAAGTTTAGTAACGACACTGACAGGCACTGGTCTAAAACTGAATTCCTGTCTGATACAGGGACTTTGCACAGTTGGGGGGGCCTGACCTGCATGAGGCCTCTCTGATTGCATGTCATTTCCTAGCTTGGCAATCAAAGTGGTGGCACATCCAACAAAATAATCATTAAAGGCATTTGCTACATCTAGGGGGTGTTCCAGGGTTTGGTTGTTTACTTTGACAGCAGCTGGCTGGGAGTGGACTAGGGGTGCTTGTATGTTACTTATGGTTCTCCAAAAGTTTCTAGGGTTTGATATGTTATTGGTATATGGTATGATGTCATGAGACTGGGACATACGTGTCATTCTATGACCGGGATTCTGCTCATATTTTTGGTTTATATCTCTGTCATTTAAGTATTTCCATGTACGCTTGAGATGGGCATAAAAACTGTTTAAGTGTTAAAGGGTTAAATATTCCCTACAAACGTCACTTTATGCAGATCTGTGACATGATCCCCCGGCGGTATTATGTCTCGGAGACTCATTTTAAATGTTCTGTCCATCCCAAGCTGTACCTTCCCGCATCACTTTGGTGCCACGGCCCCGGTTAAAGCGAGGGATGTGTCAGTATTCATCGTGACGTCTCGTTTACACAGATCGGTGATTGACCCACATGGGCGTTTCTTGTTTTTGGTTTGTGACATTGATCGCGTTACATATACGTTTGCTAATTGTTACTGCCCTAATGTTGACCAGCTGCCATTTTTTAAGAACCCTCTCATGAGATTAATGCGGGTTATTACGGGCGGACTTGTGTTACGTGGCGACTTTAACCAATCGCTGGATCTGCCATCTTGGCCGACTCGCCGTCAGCAGGGCTCGGTACAGAAATTTGCCGCCCTCTTGGCTGAATTCCAGTTATTTGATGTCTGGCGCTTTATTCCTTTCACTCTGGGACGCATAAAACGTTTCTAGAATTGATAAAGGGGATTTATTGTCGAATGTCTCATGTTGTGACCTGGGATCCATATCCGGGTCAGATCACGCTCCTGTTACCTTAACGCTTCAGGGCGACTCGGCTGCTCGGATGTGCTCCGTGGCTGCTTAATCCCTTCTTTCCCACCTCCAGGTGTTGGAGGAAGTGACCCAAACCATGACTGATTATTTTGCTGAAAATAACTCCCCTGACGTCTCCCCCCTGAATCTCTGGCCGGCTCATAAATCTGTGATCCGAGGGGGGGCTTCTTAAAAGGGGCTCTCACTTTAAAAAAACTAGCTACTTCCCATAGACTAGACCTTCTACGCCGAATCCATGACGCTGCACTCCAACATAAAAAAAACGACATGACCTCACAGGCCCTTCTTCCTGACCTACAAACTCCACTGACTGACTTCGACAAGGACTACTTATGGGCAGCTCGTCGCTACAGCCGCGGCATTACCTTCATGGCAATAAACAAACTTCGCCAACGCCCAACTAAATCTAAACTAGAGAAAATGACCGGCAAGAATGGAGGGACCGGGGGGCGTGGCCGACTGTCGAAGGGAGCGGACGTGTTTCTAAGGAGCTCCGCATGTCTGCTGCCTTTAGGGCCCAATAACGGATTTTCAGCAGTGGATCTTTGATTCTCGGGCCCCGGCTAGCTGGCCAACGGAACTGAGCTGCCCGGAGGCCGTTCTGTCCCCCCCTCCGGACCTGAGAAGACCTCTGCAGCCGCCTGTATGTGGCTGGCACGAGGTGCCGGCGGCCATGTTGCGGCCTTCGATTTGGCGCCTGCGGTCTTTGTTCCGGGCTGTTCTACCGCCTTAGCCCGATCTCAAGATGTTCTGGAGGCTGGGGAGACAGAGGGTCCTGGTCTCCCGACCGCCCGGAATGAAAGCCTGATGAAAGGGACGGTTGGGCCGGCGGACGGATGGCGGGACGGTCACCCTCCCCCTGCGGGGAACTCAGGCCTCCAGGCCTGTAAGGAAGGTGTCAGTCTGCGATTGATGGACGGGGTGGAAGAAGATGCCCCGCTCACCAGAGGAGTTTGGAGGCAGATGCTATCTGCACTGAGGGGCTGCCGGAGGGTGGAGGACTCGAGCTTGGGGGAGAAGGTGGCTGCTCCGGCTGGTCGCCTGGTTGAGACCTGTCCCGCGACTGACGGAGGACCGCGATGCGGATGATGTCCTGGCCGAGACGCTGATTGCTTGCGCCCCTGCGGGGGAGAAGCAGGGCCCAGAGCAGATCGAGGAGGAGAGGAAGCCGGCAGAGCCCGATGAAGCGGTGGACCCCATGCAGAATGCTGTGATCCCCCTCTCTACGTCGATCGAGAAGGGAGTGCGGAGGGCCTCATGGCTACAGATGGAGTGGCGCACTTACCCGAGACCTGCGGCGCTGTCCTGGCTGCGGTGGAGCTGACCAGGTGGTCGCCTGTCTGCCACACCATCCAGGAGCTGACTCGACGCAATGGGGGTATTCGCGCAGCTTTTCCTGCTGTGGAGAGGACTGACGAGCTGGACACCGTTGCCCTCTTCGTGGATTGTGCGCTGATGGCATTGTATGAGGCCGGGGGTTTTCACACTGAGGTGAGACGGGCTCGGTCTTGGCCCCCACCGGCGATTGATGAGGCTATAGCGGAGACCTGGATGTTGCAGGACTGGAGAATGGAGAGGTGCACGGACAGGACTGTGGAGGGTCTTCACGCTACGTTTTCATGGGACACGGGCTGAGGAGGTCTATCCTGCTTACCTGTTTCTTGCCCGACTGTGCCCTGACCCGTTAAGTTTGCTGACCGTTCACCCTCTGAAGCTTTCTGAAACTACAGGCCGACTTTTTGTTTTTATTTTTTCATGTTGTCTTATGCTGGTTACAAGCTGACTTTTTCTTTGTTATGCAGAATTGTTTGTTATTAGCAGTGTTTTTGATTTGTCCCCTAGCTGAGCATGTTCCCTTGATGACTCCTACCCCGCCCCCCCCCCCGTTTTTCCTCCCTTTCCCCTTAATTTTGCATACCACTTCGTGCTGCAGACTCCCCTCCCCCGCCCCTTTTTTATTTTTTTATTTTTTCATGTTGTCTTATGCTGGTTACAAGCTGACTTTTTCTTTGTTATGCAGAATTGTTTGTTATTAGCAGTGTTTTTGATTTGTCCCCTAGCTGAGCATGTTCCCTTGATGACTCCTACCCCGCCCCCCCCCCCGTTTTTCCTCCCTTTCCCCTTAATTTTGCATACCACTTCGTGCTGCAGACTCCCCTCCCCTGCCCCTTTTTTTTATTTTATTTTTTTTTATTTTTACTTTCTCTTTGCGTTTGGGGCCAACTCGGGGTGTGCCATTGTGGTGGCCACCATGGCTCTGCCCACCATACCTGGCCCCCGAGTACCCCGGCCTTGTGACCTGCACATTTCCATGGCCTCCTACCTTGGGAGCGAGCCAGGAAAGTCACATACTTGGCCTTTGCCACCCCTCCCCCTTTTTTTTTTTTCTTTTTTTCTTTCTTCTATTCTCCTGGAGCACTTTTTGGTATGTCTTCCCCCCCCCCCCTTTCCTATTTGAATATTGTTTTATTACTTGCTGAATACCTGTATGTTGATCCTTTGTTATTTTCATTTGTTATTTTTACCCAGCTGATTTGTACCGCTGACTTTTTCAAAATAAAAATTTTGAATACAAAAAAAAAAAGAATGGAGGGACCGGTTTCCATCCAAAACAAATAGCTGATTGCTTTGCGGAATATTATTCTGATTTATTTAATCTGCGCGATGATGACTCTATTCCTCAACCTTCCCTGGCAGACATCGTCCCTTTTCTACAGCGCTTACACCTCCCAACTCTCAGACGATCAACAACTTACCCTGATTACCCCGATATCCCAATTAGAGATCACTTCTTCTATTGCTTCCCTGACGGGTTCACGGCACTTTATTACCGGTCATTTCAAACCCAGTTATCCCCATATCTCTTATCTGCGTTTCGCCATATTTTTCAGTCTGGACATGAGTCTCCTGATTGGCTGTCTGCTGCTATCGTTACTCTCCCGTAAACCTCCCCACCGGCCCCGACGTCATAAGTTATATGCTAACATTTTGGCCAATAGGATAGTGGACTCGTTACCCTCGCTAATTGCGGACGACCAAGTTGGCTTCATTAAACACAGACAGGGACCTGATAACACAAAGTAACCTCCTTTTAATGGACATTGTGACTCGTACGGGACTCCAATTTTACTTTTATCACTTGATGCCGAAAAGGCATTTGGCCGCCTGCATTGGTTCTTTTTAGAACATACTATTCTAAAATTTTATTTTCCCCGAGTGTTAATTAAAGCGGTATGTAGAGTCCTCGCGCTTGCACAAACAGTCCAGTGAGTGAGTGCTACTTCAAATGATCTAGAAAACATAACAGACACACATTGCGCAGTATATCCTTATGACACCTGGATTCTAGAGAATTTGGTAATCAACTCACTTATTTCTGAGCCCCATAAAGTCGGCCCTAAACTGTACAGGCATGAATATGTGGATACAATCTCACCAGCCCGTCCTATCAGCGACAATCCGTGGTGATGTACAGTTTAGGGCCGACTTTATGGGGCTCAGAAATAAGTGAGTTGATTACCAAATTCTCTAGAATCCAGGTATCATAAGGATATACTGCGCAATGTGTGTCTCCTGTTATGTTTTCTAGATCATTTGAAGTATCACTCACTCACTGGACTGTTTGTGCAAGCGCAAGGACTCTACATACCGCTTTAATCTATTGACTATCTGCACTTGGGAGTGTGCGTTTGTGCCCTTGCTGCTGCTTAAGACTGTCCATCTATATACCATCTGCGCCATTTTACCACCTTCATTGTTTTACATACCCGAGTGGTAATTACTGCTGACATGTCCCTATATACAAACTCGACTCCGTCTACGTCTGTCTTAAATGCAGGTTTTCTCTCCAAACCTATGTATATCACCAATGGGACTAGACAGGGATGTCCGCTTTCACCTCTACTTTATGCATTAGCCCTCGAGCCCCTGGCACAGGCGATTCGGCAAGCAGACGAGGTGGAGGGAATTCCTGTAGGTCCGTCCTCCTATGAGCTTAGCTTGTTTGCAGATGATATCCTAGTTACTATGACAAATCCCCTGACGTCCTTACCAGCCCGACAGACGCTTTTAGACGAATACGGCAGGTTATCTTACCATAAACTCAACATAACGAAGACCCAAGCCCTTCCATAGACTATTCCTAGTTCGGAGGTAGCCGTAATGAAACGCCGATACCCTTCTGATTGGAGATCATGCTCCTTGACATACTTGGAATTAAATTGTCCTTCTCTAGGAACACCCGATTTGATTTAAACTATAAACCTCTCCTTGACTAAAACGTTGTGCTATAGATGGTCTAAGTTTGCTGCTGAAACTGTTGTATGTTTTTAGAGCCCTATCTTTACCGGCTCCCCTAATGTTTTTTAATTCCCTCCTTTCTTCTTTATCCCATTTTGTTTGGCGTGGGAAACGCCCGCGTATTAAGGCAGATATTCTACATGCTCCTGTTGCACTAGGAGGTCTCAAGGTTGATTCTCAAGGGCTCTTGTCCTTTCCCGTCCTCAGCCAGAAGTTCTCTTTAGGACCTGCCTTCAGTTATTCTTTCCTGCAAATTAGGTCCTGCCTCTCCGCATATCATCCTGTGCTGAAGTTCCCCGATCAGATCGTATTATTAACTCCTTTTTAACAGTACTGTGTGGCTCCCTCTCCCGATGCTCGCCCTCTCTCCCGATGCTCGTCCTCTCTCCCGATGCTCGTCCTCTCTCCCGATGCTCGTCCCCTCTCCCGATGCTCGCCCCCTCTCCCGATGCTCGTCCCCTCTCCCGATGCTCGCCCCCTCTCCCGATGCTCGTCCCCTCTCCCGATGCTCGTCCCCTCTCCCGATGCTCGTCCCCTCTCCCGATGCTCGTCCCCTCTCCCGATGCTCGTCCCCTCTCCCGATGCTCGCCCTCTCTCCGATGCTCGCCCCCTCTCTCCCGATGCTCGCCCCCTCTCCCGATGCTCGCCCCCTCTCCCGATGCTCGCCCCCTCTCCCGATGCTCGCCCCCTCTCCCGATGCTCGCCCCCTCTCCCGATGCTCGCCCCCTCTCCCGAAGCTCGCCCCCTCTCCCGAAGCTCGCCCCCTCTCCCGAAGCTCGCCCCCTCTCCCGAAGCTCGCCCCCTCTCCCGAAGCTCGCCCCCTCTCCCGAAGCTCGCCCCCTCTCCCGAAGCTCGCCCCCTTCCCGAAGCTCGCCCCCTCTCCAAAGCTCGCCCCCTCTCCCAAAGCTCGCCCCCTCTCCCAAAGCTCGCCCCCTCTCCAATTATACCGCCTTCTGGCATCTTCCATCAAATAACCCAAGTGGCGTTTTAAATCGCATTGGCCAAAGGACCTGGGGACCCAGATTTCCGATCCCACTGAGGCAGGTTGCTTCCTTCCTGATGCCTCTAAATTATGTTGCATTTCCTTAACGGAGGCCAGGAAGAAAGTGCTGTATAGATGGTATATTACTCCTGATAGGAAACCTCATTTTAGCACCAAGGTTTTGGTGGTGTGTTGGAGATGCGGGGAGGAAACAGGCTCATGCTTTCATGTTTGGGGGACTTGTCGTTTTGATTACTCAGTTTTCTGTCGCTCAATTCAGTTCTGAGATTGTGGGCTCGGAGATCCCGGTACTCCCTGAAATTTTGCTCCTCCAGATTATGCCGGACTCCCTCTCCCGCTTGCAGAAGCAATCCTTGGCTCACGTGCTATCTGTGACGACGATCTTGGTCGCAGCTAGATGGAATCTTCCAACCTTCCCACACTTGGTGCATTTAAACGGTTAGATATATCCTTAAGACTTCTGGATGGAATGGCCAGAGATCTAGTGGGAATCCCGCAAACGAGGAGGGACCATTGGTCTGTTTGGGACATATATGCTGTTAAACTGGTAAAAATCAACGATATGTATGTCTTTCTCTAATTATTACTGCTCCATGTCTGGTTGCAATGTTCCCTATTTTCTTTTTTGTATCCCTCTTCCCTCTTGTTTTATATTTTGTAAGTGCAAAAAAATCTATAATGGGGCGACTGGTTATAGTGTTGTTAGGTTTTGATGGATGGAGCAGGAGACGAGGATACAGGGTTTTCTGCAAAATGTTTTTAGTAAAAATGCAAAACTCTCTCGTGGGGGGGGGGGTAAATGATATATATATATCGATTTTGTTTTACCTCTGATATATATATATATCGCGCAGAGGTAAAACGATATATATATCGCGCAGAGGTAAAACGAGATATATATCGCGCAGAGGTAAAACGAGATATATATCGCGCAGAGGTAAAACGAGATATATATCGCGCAGAGGTAAAACGAGATATATATCGCGCAGAGGTAAAACGAGATATATATCGCGCAGAGGTAAAACGAGATATATATCGCGCAGAGGTAAAACGAGATATATATCGCGCAGAGGTAAAACGAGATATATATCGCGCAGAGGTAAAACGAGATATATATCGCGCAGAGGTAAAACGAGATATATATATCGCGCAGAGGTAAAACGAGATATATATATCGCGCAGACCCAGGATTATCTAAACATAAAACCAATCCCCAACCCCAAAATAATGAACAGCGATCCCCTTTCTAACTAAACCCAATATCCCAGATCTCACCAAGACGTCTGTCCTCTAGACCCAAATCCACAGGTCTCTCTCAATGGCTCCTGGAGCTGCTGTCCACCACCAAGACAGGAGGAAGAGCGGGAAGATCCTGTTTGCTTCTATAGGATTAATTGACCACTCCTCTTCCCCACTTCCGGCTTCCTTCCAGGTAGCCCTGTGGTCATAATGAGAGGTGGAGGAAGGGCTGTAAGCCCCCACAGATGCGTGCGCGCCCCCCCCCTTACACCATCTCTTTCTGCCGCAGAGCGAGACCCTGGGCCTCCCACCCCAGGGTGAGATCATAGTGCCGGGGACACAGATAAAGGTGTGAGTCTATTTGTGTCTCCATTTCATTGGTCTGTGGACCCTGCAGTCCTCCCCTCTGTCACACACAAACGCCGCACCATATGGTTAAGGCCGCGCTGTCCTGCTCCTCACATCATAAACCTCTCCACACTCGGTCTTCGTGTTGGTTTTGTTTTGAAGTCCTGATGTTATTCAGCTTTGTGACAAACCGCCTGGCCCACCGACCGTGTGCCTCTGTCAAACCTCTAGCTTTCTCCAAGCTGG
Source organism: Leptobrachium leishanense (assembly GCA_009667805.1). Taxonomy (NCBI): domain Eukaryota; kingdom Metazoa; phylum Chordata; class Amphibia; order Anura; family Megophryidae; genus Leptobrachium; species Leptobrachium leishanense. Next base: position 30,636 of record RXON01004545.1, on the reverse strand, counting down.
ACCCGGAAATCCAACTTCAGCAGCCCCAAACTTCTAAAAGCAGCAGGTATGACCAGTGTTGTTGAGCAGCAAAACAAAGACTGACTCTTTATTTGGAAAAACACAAAGGTAAAACACAGTTGAGACACAACCCCCTCCCTTCCAGAATACATTACAGATTAGATCAGATAACGTCAGTAAAGAACAATGAAATAGACCTGGCAGGAGTGGGGGGGGTGATGAGAGGAGCAAGGAAATCTCTCAACTCTATACATTTATTTAGATTTCAGTAAGGCTTTTTATACTGTTCCGCATAGAAGGCTTATCAATAAATTGCAATCTTTGAGCTTGGATTCCAATATTGTTGAATGGATTAGGCAGTGGCTGAGTGACAGGCAACAGAGGGTTGTGGTAAATGGAGTTTATTCGGCGCAAGGTCTTGTTACCAGTGGGGTACCTCAGGGGTCAGTACTTGGACCCATTCTCTTTAATATTTTTATTAGTGATATTGCAGAAGGTATTAATGGAAAAGTATGTCTTTTTGCTGATGACACAAAGATTTGCAACAGGGTTGACGTTCCTGGAGGGATCAGCCAAATGACAAATGATTTAGGTAAACTAAAAAAAATGGTGGGAGTTGTGGCAAATGAGTTTTAATGTGGATAAGTGCAAGATAATGCACCTGGGACGTAAAAACCCAAGGGCTGAGTATAGAATATTTCATACATCTGAGGGTTGGGATTTAGGGGTTATTATTACAGAGGATCTAAGGGTAATAGAGCAGCAGGAAATGCTTGGAAATGCTGGCAGAATGCTTGGAAATGCTGGCAGAATGCTGGAAATGCTGGCAGAATGCTTGGTTGTGTAGGGAGAGCCTGTATTGGCAGTAGGAAAAGGAAGTGCTCATGCCACTATACAGAGCACTGGTGAGACCTCACTTGGAGTACTGTGTGCAGTACTGGAGACCGTATCTCCAGAAGGATATAGACATCTTAGAGAGAGTTCAGAGAAGGGCTACTAAAATGGTGTACGGCTTGAAGGAGAAAAGTTACCAGGAAAGGCTTAATGATCTTAACATGTACAGCTTGGAAAAAAGACGAGACAGAGGAGATATGATAGAAACATTTAAATACATAAAGGGAATCCACAAGGTAGAGGAAGGGAGTATATTTAAAAGGAAACAAAGTAGCAAAACAAGAGGACATAGTCTTAGATTAGAGGGGCAAAGGTTTAAAAGTAACATCAGGAAGCATTATTTTACTGAGAGGGTGGTGGATACATGGAACAGTCTTCCAGTAGAAGTGGTAGAGGCCAAAACAGTAATTGAATTTAAGCAGACATGGGATAGGCATAAGGCTATCCTAAACAAAAGATAAATCCAGGTAAAGTATCCATGTAATTGGGCGACTAGATGGGCCGAAAGGTTCTTATCTGCCGACATTTTCTATGTTTCTATACAGAAAGCAGCGAATACAGAGATGTACACTATTCAGAGAAAAGGTACACAGAAACAATACTCTACAATAAACACAGAAGGGAATATTTAATATAAACACCAACTTCAGGTAATAGAGCACAGAAAACACAAACACCCAGCATCTAATATTGTAGATACAGGATGACTTAAACAAAGGAAACGGCAGGAAAACAATATGAAACATCAGGCTCGCACCTCCCAAATACATTTCTAGGCCCATGTACTTCGAGTCTAAAGTGACGCACGTTGCAAGCTTATTAGGTTATTTACCTTTTTGTGCTTCGCTGCGTGTGTCTGTCGCTGCGTGTTTTGTGCGTACCCTGCGTGTCTGGCTGTCTGCGCTGTGTGTCGGTGCGCTGCGTGTCTCAATGACACACACACACACACACACACACACACACACACACACACACACACACACACACACACACACACACACACACACAGCTGTATTGGTCTGGAGGCGGGGCTTCTGGTGAAACGCTGAATGGGGGGTTTAATGAATCTGCTGCACATTAAATTGTGGTTTTGGGGGAGGGTCTGGGACTGAGAATAGGGGCCACTCAATCCGGTGTCTGGATTGTCCCCAGATAAAGATCTGAAGACAGATGGTTTCGGCATGGAGGCCTGCCGCCAGATGGTCAACCTGATGGACGTATCCTTCTTAAAATTGGGTGATCTGGGGCATGGGGGGGCTGTCTGTAGGATGACTAGGGACACCTAGTGGGATGGGAGGGGAAGCCGGGCCATTGGGGGGGGGGGGTTGACTAGGCTGCGCGAATGTGGGGGCACGAAGGCCACCTGAGGACTGGGGTTCTTTGGATGTCTAGGGTGGGGATGTGATGCACAGCGTCGTCTTGTGCCCCCAATGATGTGTTGGCTAGATCCTTGATGACCTCATAGAAAGACGGCTCCGGGAAACTGGGCGTGGTGGAGTTTCAGATCCTGTGGAATAAGATCCGGAACTGGCTGGTGAGTGACGCAGTGGGCGGGGCTTGGGACCCGTGATAAATTATTCTGGGCGACAGAATGTGCTGAAAAAAACCTTCATAAGGTTTTAAATAGAAGAAAAATGGGAAAAACTTAAACCTTCACTGCAAAATTGCCTGGTTGCTTCGCCCCCTGTGACATGCAGAGGGGGAGCGTAGGAAGGATCTGCCCTGTGACATGCAGAGGGGGAGCACAGGAAGGAGCTGCCCTGTGACATGCAGAGGGGGAGCGTAGGAAGGATCTGCCCTGTGACACGCCGAGGGGGAGCGCAGGAAGGATCTGCCCTGTGACACGCCGAGGGGGAGCGCAGGAAGGAGCTGCCCTGTGACATGCAGAGGGGGAGCGCAGGAAGGAGCTGCCCTGTGACATGCAGAGGGGGAGCGCAGGAAGGAGCTGCCCTGTGACATGCAGAGGGGGAGCGCAGGAAGGATCTGCCCTGTGACATGCAGAGGGGGAGCGTAGGAAGGAGCTGCCCTGTGACATGCAGAGGGGGAGCGCAGGAAGGATCTGCCCTGTGACACGCCGAGGGGGAGCGCAGGAAGGAGCTGCCCTGTGACATGCAGAGGGGGAGCGTAGGAAGGATCTGCCCTGTGACATGCAGAGGGGGAGCGCAGGAAGGAGCTGCCCTGTGACATGCAGAGGGGGAGCGTAGGAAGGAGCTGCCCTGTGACATGCAGAGGTCCCTGGTTCTCCTCTCTGTAATGAGCGCCGGTACCGGTCGGTGTCTGACTCTTTCTCGCTTTTCCTGCACAGACAGTTTTCCGTCAGCAAGACATGGATAAATCGGGGACGATGAGTTCGTATGAGCTGCGTCTCGCCCTGGAAAGCTGCGGTGAGTGAAAGCGAGAGGCGATGACCAGGCAGAGTCTCCTTACCTGGACAGGAACCCAAGCCCTTCATCCTCCTGATCTATGGTCATGCCTCAGTCCCTTGTCATACCCCAGGAATTTCCCCTCTCCTTGTGCAGCCGTGTCCTGGCCCTTTGTGCTTCCTGTGCCCCGAGCCCTAGTCCTCTGCCTGCTGGCCTACCCTGGGCCTTTGGCCTGGATGTGCCCCCCCCAGTCCTGGATGGACCCCCCCCCCCGGGTCCTAGATGAGCCCCCAGGCCCTTGTCCTCCCCGGGCCTTCACTCCGTCCTTTTCTCTCCGGCAGGGTTTAAGCTGAATAATAAGCTGATGCAGGTGCTCGTGGCTCGATACGCTGACAATGAACTGGGGGTCGACTTCGATAACTTTGTTTGCTGTTTGGTGAAGCTTGAAGCAATGTTCAGTGAGTACCTCTATATAAAGCTCAGTGTGTGTGTGCTCTGCCTCTATATAAAGCTCAGTGTGTGTGTGCTCTGCCTCTATATAAAGCTCAGTGTGTGTGTGCTCTGCCTCTATATAAAGCTCAGTGTGTGTGTGCTCTGCCTCTATATAAAGCTCAGTGTGTGTGTGCTCTGCCTCTATATAAAGCTCAGTGTGTGCTCTGCCTCTATATAAAGCTCAGTGTGTGTGCTCTGCCTCTATATAAAGCTCAGTGTGTGTGTGCTCTGCCTCTATATAAAGCTCAGTGTGTGTGCTCTGCCTCTATATAAAGCTCAGTGTGTGTGTGCTCTGCCTCTATATAAAGCTCAGTGTGTGCTCTGCCTCTATATAAAGCTCAGTGTATGTGTGCTCTGCCTCTATATAAAGCTCAGTGTGTGTGCTCTGCCTCTATATAAAGCTCAGTGTGTGTGTGTGCTCTGCCTCTATATAAAGCTCAGTGTGTGTGCTCTGCCTCTATATAAAGCTCAGTGTGTGTGTGCTCTGCCTCTATATAAAGCTCAGTGTGTGTGTGCTCTGCCTCTATATAAAGCTCAGTGTGTGTGCTCTGCCTCTATATAAAGCTCAGTGTGTGTGTGCTCTGCCTCTATATAAAGCTCAGTGTGTGTGCTCTGCCTCTATATAAAGCTCAGTGTGTGTGCTCTGCCTCTATAAAAGCTCAGTGTGTGTGCTCTGCCTCTATATAAAGCTCAGTGTGTGTGCTCTGCCTCTATATAAAGCTCAGTGTGTGTGCTCTGCCTCTATATAAAGCTCAGTGTGTGTGCTCTGCCTCTATATAAAGCTCAGTGTGCGTGCTCTGCCTCTATATAAAGCTCAGTGTGTGTGTGCTCTGCCTCTATATAAAGCTCAGTGTGTGTGTGCTTGCCTCTATATAAAGCTCAGTGTGTGTGTGCTCTGCCTCTATATAAAGCTCAGTGTGTGTGCTCTGCCTCTATATAAAGCTCAGTGTGTGTGCTCTGCCTCTATATAAAGCTCAGTGTGCGTGCTCTGCCTCTATATAAAGCTCAGTGTGTGTGTGCTCTGCCTCTATATAAAGCTCAGTGTGTGTGCTCTGCCTCTATATAAAGCTCAGTGTGTGTGTGCTCTGCCTCTATATAAAGCTCAGTGTGTGTGTGCTCTGCCTCTATATAAAGCTCAGTGTGTGCTCTGCCTCTATATAAAGCTCAGTGTGTGTGCTCTGCCTCTATATAAAGCTCAGTGTGTGTGTGCTCTGCCTCTATATAAAGCTCAGTGTGTGCTCTGCCTCTATATAAAGCTCAGTGTGTGTGCTCTGCCTCTATATAAAGCTCAGTGTGTGTGTGCTCTGCCTCTATATAAAGCTCAGTGTGTGTGTGCTCTGCCTCTATATAAAGCTCAGTGTGTGTGTGCTCTGCCTCTATATAAAGCTCAGTGTGTTGCTCTGCCTCTATATAAAGCTCAGTGTGTGCTCTGCCTCTATATAAAGCTCAGTGTGTGTGTGCTCTGCCTCTATATAAAGCTCAGTGTGTGTGTGCTCTGCCTCTATATAAAGCTCAGTGTGTGTGCTCTGCCTCTATATAAAGCTCAGTGTGTGTGCTCTGCCTCTATATAAAGCTCAGTGTGTGTGCTCTGCCTCTATATAAAGCTCAGTGTGTGTGTGCTCTGCCTCTATATAAGCTCAGTGTGTGTGCTCTGCCTCTATATAAAGCTCAGTGTGTGTGTGCTCTGCCTCCTATATAAAGCTCAGTGTGTGTGTGCTCTGCCTCTATATAAAGCTCAGTGTGTGCTCTGCCTCTATATAAAGCTCAGTGTGTGTGTGCTCTGCCTCTATATAAAGCTCAGTGTGTGTGCTCTGCCTCTATATAAAGCTCAGTGTGTGTGTGCTCTGCCTCTATATAAAGCTCAGTGTGTGTGCTCTGCCTCTATATAAAGCTCAGTGTGTGTGCTCTGCCTCTATATAAAGCTCAGTGTGTGTGCTCTGCCTCTATATAAAGCTCAGTGTGTGTGCTCTGCCTCTATATAAAGCTCAGTGTGTGTGTGCTCTGCCTCTATATAAAGCTCAGTGTGTGTGCTCTGCCTCTATATAAAGCTCAGTGTGTGCTCTGCCTCTATATAAAGCTCAGTGTGTGTGTGCTCTGCCTCTATATAAAGCTCAGTGTGTGCTCTGCCTCTATATAAAGCTCAGTGTGTGTGCTCTGCCTCTATATAAAGCTCAGTGTGTGTGTGCTCTGCCTCTATATAAAGCTCAGTGTGTGCTCTGCCTCTATATAAAGCTCAGTGTGTGCTCTGCCTCTATATAAAGCTCAGTGTGTGTGCTCTGCCTCTATATAAAGCTCAGTGTGTGTGCTCTGCCTCTATATAAAGCTCAGTGTGTGTGCTCTGCCTCTATATAAAGCTCAGTGTGTGTGTGCTCTGCTCTATATAAAGCTCAGTGTGTGCTCTGCCTCTATATAAAGCTCAGTGTGTGTGCTCTGCCTCTATATAAAGCTCAGTGTGTGTGCTCTGCCTCTATATAAAGCTCAGTGTGTGTGCTCTGCCTCTATATAAAGCTCAGTGTGTGTGCTCTGCCTCTATATAAAGCTCAGTGTGTGTGCTCTGCCTCTATATAAAGCTCAGTGTGTGTGCTCTGCCTCTATATAAAGCTCAGTGTGTGTGCTCTGCCTCTATATAAAGCTCAGTGTGTGTGCTCTGCCTCTATATAAAGCTCAGTGTGTGTGTGCTCTGCCTCTATATAAAGCTCAGTGTGTGCTCTGCCTCTATATAAAGCTCAGTGTGTGTGTGCTCTGCCTCTATATAAAGCTCAGTGTGTGCTCTGCCTCTATATAAAGCTCAGTGTGTGTGCTCTGCCTCTATATAAAGCTCAGTGTGTGTGTGCTCTGCCTCTATATAAAGCTCAGTGTGTGTGCTCTGCCTCTATATAAAGCTCAGTGTGTGTGCTCTGCCTCTATATAAAGCTCAGTGTGTGTGTGCTCTGCCTCTATATAAAGCTCAGTGTGTGTGCTCTGCCTCTATATAAAGCTCAGTGTGTGTGTGCTCTGCCTCTATATAAAGCTCAGTGTGTGCTCTGCCTCTATATAAAGCTCAGTGTATGTGTGCTCTGCCTCTATATAAAGCTCAGTGTGTGTGTGCTCTGCCTCTATATAAAGCTCAGTGTGTGTGCTCTGCCTCTATATAAAGCTCAGTGTGTGCTCTGCCTCTATATAAAGCTCAGTGTGTGTGCTCTGCCTCTATATAAAGCTCAGTGTGTGTGCTCTGCCTCTATATAAAGCTCAGTGTGTGCTCTGCCTCTATATAAAGCTCAGTGTGTGCTCTGCCTCTATATAAAGCTCAGTGTGTGTGCTCTGCCTCTATATAAAGCTCAGTGTGTGCTCTGCCTCTATATAAAGCTCAGTGTGTGCTCTGCCTCTATATAAAGCTCAGTGTGTGTGTGCTCTGCCTCTATATAAAGCTCAGTGTGTGTGTGCTCTGCCTCTATATAAAGCTCAGTGTGTGTGCTCTGCCTCTATATAAAGCTCAGTGTGTGTGTGCTCTGCCTCTATATAAAGCTCAGTGTGTGTGCTCTGCCTCTATATAAAGCTCAGTGTGTGTGCTCTGCCTCTATATAAAGCTCAGTGTGTGCTCTGCCTCTATATAAAGCTCAGTGTGTGTGCTCTGCCTCTATATAAAGCTCAGTGTGTGTGCTCTGCCTCTATATAAAGCTCAGTGTGTGCTCTGCCTCTATATAAAGCTCAGTGTGTGCTCTGCCTCTATATAAAGCTCAGTGTGTGTGCTCTGCCTCTATATAAAGCTCAGTGTGTGTGTGCTCTGCCTCTATATAAAGCTCAGTGTGTGTGCTCTGCCTCTATATAAAGCTCAGTGTGTGTGTGCTCTGCCTCTATATAAAGCTCAGTGTGTGTGCTCTGCCTCTTATAAAGCTCAGTGTGTGTGCTCTGCCTCTATATAAAGCTCAGTGTGTGTGCTCTGCCTCTATATAAAGCTCAGTGTGTGTGTGCTCTGCCTCTATATAAAGCTCAGTGTGTGTGCTCTGCCTCTATATAAAGCTCAGTGTGTGTGCTCTGCCTCTATATAAAGCTCAGTGTGTGTGCTCTGCCTCTATATAAAGCTCAGTGTGTGTGCTCTGCCTCTATATAAAGCTCCGTGTGTGCTCTGCCTCTATATAAAGCTCAGTGTGTGTGTGCTCTGCCTCTATATAAAGCTCAGTGTGTGTGTGCTCTGCCTCTATATAAAGCTCAGTGTGTGTGTGCTCTGCCTCTATATAAAGCTCAGTGTGTGCTCTGCCTCTATATAAAGCTCAGTGTGTGTGCTCTGCCTCTATATAAGCTCAGTGTGTGTGTGCTCTGCCTCTATATAAAGCTCAGTGTGTGTGTGCTCTGCCTCTATATAAAGCTCAGTGTGTGTGCTCTGCCTCTATATAACTCAGTGTGTGTGCTCTGCCTCTATATAAAGCTCAGTGTGTGTGTGCTCTGCCTCTATATAAAGCTCAGTGTGTGTGTGCTCTGCCTCTATATAAAGCTCAGTGTGTGCTCTGCCTCTATATAAAGCTCAGTGTGTGTGCTCTGCCTCTATATAAAGCTCAGTGTGTGCTCTGCCTCTATATAAAGCTCAGTGTGTGTGCTCTGCCTCTATATAAAGCTCAGTGTGTGTGTGCTCTGCCTCTGTTTAGCGCTCGGGGCGGGGGAGCTGCCTCTGTTTAGCGCTCGGGGCGGGGGAGGCTGCCTCTGTTTAGCGCTCGGGGCGTGGGAGGCTGCCTCTGTTTAGCGCTCGGGGCGGGGGAGGCTGCCTCTGTTTAGCGCTCGGGCGGGGGAGGCTGCCTCTGTTTAGCGCTCGGGGTGGGGGAGGCTGCCTCTGTTTAGCGCTCGGGCGGGGGAGCTGCCTCTGTTTAGCGCTCGGGGCGGGGGAGGCTGCCTCTGTTTAGCGCTCGGGGCGGGGGAGCTGCCGCTGTTTAGCGCTCGGGGCGGGGGAGCTGCCGCTGTTTAGCGCTCGGGGCGGGGGAGCTGCCTCTGTTTAGCGCTCGGGCGGGGGAGCTGCCTCTGTTTAGCGCTCGGGGCGGGGGAGCTGCCTCTGTTTAGCGCTCGGGCGGGGGAGCTGCCTCTGTTTAGCGCTCGGCGGGGGAGCTGCCTCTGTTAGCGCTCGGGGCGTGGGAGCTGCCTCTGTTTAGCGCTCGGGGCGGGGGAGCTGCCTCTGTTTAGCGCTCGGGCGGGGGAGCTGCCTCTGTTTAGCGCTCGGGCGGGGAGCTGCCTCTGTTTAGCGCTCGGGGCGGGGGAGCTGCCTCTGTTTAGCGCTCGGGGCGGGGGAGCTGCCTCTGTTTAGCGCTCGGGCGGGGAGCTGCCGCTGTTTAGCGCTCGGGCGGGGAGCTGCCTCTGTTTAGCGCTCGGGGCGGGGGAGCTGCCGCTGTTTAGCGCTCGGGGCGGGGGAGCTGCCTCTGTTTAGCGCTCGGGCGGGGAGCTGCCGCTGTTTAGCGCTCGGGCGGGGGAGCTGCCGCTGTTTAGCGCTCGGGCGGGGAGCTGCCTCTGTTTAGCGCTCGGGCGGGGAGCTGCCTCTGTTTAGCGCTCGGGCGGGGAGCTGCCGCTGTTTAGCGCTCGGGCGGGGGAGCTGCCGCTGTTTAGCGCTCTAACCCCTCATCTCTTCCACAGGATTCTTTAAGGCGATGGACGAGGAAAGCAGCGGCTCGGCAGAGATGAACCTTGGCGAGGTGAGAGCGTGTGGCCGCCCCGGCTCGGGTTATCGGTTACGCCTGCAGGCGGCGCTGGAGAGCTCTGTCTGTTCTGCTGGATATGATGTCACTGGGCTCACAGAATAGTGATGTCATTGTGCGTATATATAAAAGGAGATTCAGGGAGGAAGATAATCTGCTTCCAGTTTAACCGCAAGGGGGGGTAAAGAGACAGATTGAGCCCAGTAAAGAGCAGGACGTGATGGAGCGCGGCACAGGGCGCAGTGGGGGGAGCAGGGCGCGGCGGGGGATGTGGTGGGACCTGGAGATGCTGAGATCCGGTTCTTGTGGGTTACCAGCGCTCGAGGGACGCGCCACACGTTGACTACTGCCGTATAAGGTGATTACGCCAAATCGCTCCCAGGATTTGTGGCCCAGAAGTGGGGGTGGAGTCTGGGTTGAGGGAATCTGCTGGCATTGGTTCTGGTCCCAGGAGCTGACTCTTTGACATTTCTTTCTTTGCAGTGGCTGACGATGACAATGTGTGGATAATACGCGGCTTCACCAAACTCCAGCCAAACACTCCTCCCTGCACCCCAATATCCCGCTCACCTCCCTGACCCACCTGCCCACACTGTGCATCCAATGTGGCTCCTCCAGGATGGGGGGGCCCACGGGATGATTTCCCCCAGTCTCCAGGTCTGCTCCCCTGATTTAAGTGAGCTGCATCCACATAAACCCTCAGGCGCACATGGGGGGGGGTCGGACCCAGGGGGGGGTCGGACCCACCTGCACATGGAGTAGTTCTATTCCCCAGCATCCAGGACTCTAAATGTGAGGGGGGGCTGACAGAGGAGCTTGGGGGGTTAATCTCTATGGGGGGGCACTGAAAATTCAGTGGATACAGCTCAGTCTCCTGGTCTGTTTATTGATCCGATGCTTGAATGTGTGAACCCCTCTGATGCTCCGTCACTTTACAACCGGACATATCGGGTGTCGGCATCAAGAGCAGTCACGACGTCTGAGCTGGGTTGTCCTGCTTGGACTTTGTCTTGTTTCTCCATGATCACCATAACCCCACCACACTCTCCTCCTGTTTATCCATGGTCACCCCTCTTCTTATCCTCTTGACGTTCTGATTTGGCCCCCGGGTCCTCTTGGCGCTGGGTTTGGCCCCCGGGTCCTCTTGGCGCCTGGGTTCGGCCCCCGGGTCCTCTTGGCGCTCGGGTTCGGCCCCCCGGGTCCTCTTGGCGCCTGGGTTCGGCCCCCCGGTCCTCTTGGCGCTCGGGTTCGGCCCCCCGGGTCCTCTTGGCGCTCGGGTTCGGCCCCCGGGTCCTCTTGGCGCCTGGGTTCGGCCCCCCGGGTCCTCTTGGCGCCTGGGTTCGGCCCCCCGGGTCCTCTTGGCGCCTGGGTTCGGCCCCCCGGGTCCTCTTGGCGCCTGGGTTCGGCCCCCCGGGTCCTCTTGGCGCCTGGGTTCGGCCCCCCGGGTCCTCTTGGCGCCTGGGTTCGGCCCCCCGGGTCCTCTTGGCGCCTGGGTTCGGCCCCCCGGGTCCTCTTGGCGCCTGGGTTCGGCCCCCCGGGTCCTCTTGGCGCCTGGGTTCGGCCCCCCGGGTCCTCTTGGCGCCTGGGTTCGGCCCCCCGGGTCCTCTTGGCGCCTGGTTCGGCCCCCCGGTCCTCTTGGCGCCTGGGTTCGGCCGCCCCGGGTCCTCTTGGCGCTCGGGATTGGCCCCCCGGCTCCTCTTGGCGCTCGGGTTTGGCCCCCGGCTCCTCTTGGCGCTCGGGTTTGGCCCCCGGGGCCTCTTGGCGCTCGGGTTTGGCCCCCGGCTCCTCTTGGCGCTCGGGTTTGGCCCCCGGCTCCTCTTGGCGCTCGGGATTGGCCCCCGGGGCCTCTTGACGCTCGGGTTTGGCCCCCTGCTCCTCTTGGCGCTCGGGTTTGGCCCCCGGCTCCTCTTGGCGCTCGGGATTGGCCCCCGGCTCCTCTTGGTGCTCGGGTTTGGCCCCCGGCTCCTCTTGGCGCTCGGGTTTGGCCCCCGGCTCCTCTTGGCGCTCGGTTTGGCCCCCGGCTCCTCTTGGCGCTCGGGTTTGGCCCCCGGCTCCTCTTGGCGCTCGGGTTTGGCCCCCGGCTCCTCTTGGCGCTCGGGATTGGCCCCCGGCTCCTCTTGGCGCTCGGGTTCGGCCCCCCGGCTCCTCTTGGGGTTCAGGCATGGACTCAGATTTTTGGTGGAAAACCACTAATCACTTCATTTGCCAAAACAGATTTTGTGGAAATTTCCGGATTTACATTGTTTCTCTTATGCACGAAACTTCCTGTGACCCCGCCCCCACCCCTGAATCCCTGTGAGCCCCACCCCCACTGGCTGTGAAAAACCATGCGATCTAGCCAGGTCGAAGCTGAGCGCCGCTCGGCGTGTGACGGTGATACTTTGTTTTATATTATCAATAAAACTGAATAAAAGCTGAAACGTCGTCACGTCCTCATTATTATGTTTCCATGTGATGCGGGGGGAGACAGGGGGGGCCTTCATGTTCCAGAGAGACTGGCCGCGCTCATACCGCCCTGGATTTCAGGTGGGACGGGGCACATTTCGCTGTAGGATCCTGGTGGGACGGGGCACATTTTGCTGTAGGTTCCTGGTGGGACGGGGCACATTTTGCTGTAGGTTCATGGTGGGACGGGGCACATTTTGCTGTAGGTTCCTGGTGGGACGGGGCACATTTTGCTGTAGGTTCATGGTGGGACGGGGCACATTTTGCTGTAGGTTCCTGGTGGGACGGGGCACATTTTGCTGTAGGTTCCTGGTGGGACGGGGCACATTTTGCTGTAGGTTCCTGGTGGGACGGGGCACATTTTGCTGTAGGTTCCTGGTGGGACGGGGCACATTTCGCTGTAGGTTCCTGGTGGGACGGGGCACATTTTGCTGTAGGTTCATGCAAGGGCGTATCTAGAGGGGGTGGCCTGCACCGGATGGCACCACCCCCTAGGGTGACACAAATTTTTTTTTTTTTTTTTATGCTTTTGCAAAGTATTTTACCAGGAAGGCTACATTGAGATTTCACTAATTTTCAAGTATGTCCTGGGTAGGCAAGGCCTAGGCTTTCACTTTCCAGGGGGCAGCAAAAAATTGTCATTTTTATATAGCGCCAACAGTTTCCGCAGCGCTCACAGAGCGCCGAAATGGCGCCAACATTTTTGTGTTCTGTAGTTCCCTGCACTTCGGGGAATAAAATTTCACCACCCTGCAGTGAATTCACCATTCACCCCAGGGTCCCCGAAGTGCATGGAGTCGGCCGCTGAATGCCGCCACCCAGGGCCGGCGCTGCAGCTAGGCCAGCTAGGTGGCGCCTAGAGCGCAGTGCCCGCCTAGGGCGCAGCCGGCCCAACCAATTGTAAAAAAAATGAAAAATTGGCCGCGGGCTAGCCTGGGGTGGCCGCGTGCTGCAGCCAGCCCAATACGTGTCGACGGAGGCGTGGACTTGGTGCTTCCAGCTTCCTGGACCAAGTCCATGCCTCCTTGACGCCAGCAGCGACACCAGCACGTATTGGGGCTGGCTACGAGGAAGACGGAGACGGCGCTGGAGGCAAGTATCCATGTGTGAGCCTGGGGGGCAAGTACCCATGTGTGCGCCTTGGGGGCAAGTATACCCATGTGTGCGCCTTGGGGGCAAGTATAACCATGTGTGCGCCTTGGGGGCAAGTATAACCATGTGTGAGCCTTGGGGGAAAGTATAACCATGTGTGCGCCTTGGGGGCAAGTATACCCATGTGTGCGCCTTGGGGCAAGTATCCATGTGTGCGCCTTGGGGGCAAGTATACCCATGTGTGCGCCTTGGGGGCAAGTATACCCATGTGTGCGCCTTGGGGGCAAGTATACCCATGTGTGCGCCTTGGGGGCAAGTATACCCATGTGTGCGCCTTGGGGGCAAGTATACCCATGTGTGCGCCTTGGGGGCAAGTATACCCATGTGTGAGCCTTGGGGGCAAATATACCCATGTGAGCTTTCTTTTTTTGGGGGGGGGTGCAAGTAGCTGGTCTTGTCTAGGGTGCAAAATAGTCTAGCACCGGCCCTGCCGCCACCGCAAACCGGTGACCTGTTTTAAAAAAAAAACTACTGAACGAAAATGTCTGGAATTTACATATAAGATACTATGATAATAAAAAGTTCTGTTACAGAAAAAAGAGAAACCACTATTAAAAAAAAAAAAAAAAAAGGGTGGGAAATTTTCCCGAAAAAAAATAAATCAGGAAAATGACAAAGTTACTATTAAAAAAAAAAAAAAAAAATCCATCAATAAAGACTTCTTACTGCACATTAAAATAATAAATGGTTTATTAGATATTGCATAAAAACGGGAATATTTTTAACATTGAAACCTATGGGATTCGCCTGAATAAACCTGCTGATTGAAACCACCGACCATCAGGGCATTTCACTGCCATTTCTCTACTGTTGGGTGTCTCTGAATAGATTAACCATTACTTCTCTATGGGATTTGCACTGCCTTCAAACAGCACCGTACTTGCTGGCAGTTCGCCAAACTTGTGTGTGAGCATATCACAGAGCAGTGGTGTACTTAGGGGAGTGGCGGGGGGCGGGCTGCCCCAGGTACCAGTGATTATTGGGGTGTCATTAGGGGGTACTAGGAGGTACCACTGTCACTGTGTGTCAGCTTTGAGCTGTGTTCTCAAAGAGCAGCAGAGCAGGGCGTTTGCATAATGCATAAAAATCCCCCTCTCCTCTCTCCATAGCTCCTCCCCTGCCCTGCAGCAGCTATAGGAGAGGGGATGGGGATGTGATTTGTGTGCAGAGAGAGAAGAGGACAGTAAATGGCAGGTAAAATGGGGTGGGGGTATTATTAGCAGAATATGAAGCCCTGTCTGCTTATTGCTGTTTAAAGTGGACCTTTCCTTAAACAGCACTTCAGTGATAAGAAATTTGTCATTGAACTGCCTGGCTCTTGGTGAGGTGCTGCATTCACTGCATCACCAGTGAATAGGTGTGACGGAACCGTTCTCTTCCGCCTGTCCTGACTCTCCCCTTCGTTGCGGTCAGCCCAGCTACTGGGAGCGCTGTCCTCAGCGCCTCGAGCAGCTTGACCCGCCTGCTTCTGTTTCTCTGCCCTGGAGCCGTTAGGAATTTCCAGAAGGCTGCTCGGTGCCTTCTGAGGTTTGAGTGTATAGTGTAGCGTCGCTGAAAAAAAACACCAGACGCGGCAATATGCTTTAAAACCGGATTCTCTCTGTCTCAGTCTCTGAGAGTTCTGACTTTTAATGAACAAAAACGCCACAATTTATGCTGAAATCCAACAGCCATAATTTGCATAAATGACGCACATCGTCCTACCAATATGCTAATTACATTATGTCAGATGGGTATTTACAATAAACATTCTTTACATTCTTTAGCCTTTAGCTCACACAACATTTGCATAACCTATTGTTCTAACACCTCAGATTAAAGACAAACACTATCACAGACTTCTAGAATCAAATATGCAGCCAGATAAGGGAAAAAGCCCTGTTGTATAAATTACACAGCAGTAAAGCTTGTTTACTGGCTATACAAAAACATATTTACCTACAGGAATATAAGTATATTTAAAACTAAAGTTACGCCATTTTACACTAAACGAATTTAAACTAAAACCAAACGATGCAAAATTATATTTAAAATCACACAATATAAATTGAACATAGTCTCTTGGGGTTTGAAGCATGTAGCGTTACATCAGCTCCATGACATATGTCCCCCCTTCCAGAACGGCAGGAGAAGCTTAGATCCCAAATGGATCGCTTGCCACTGACGAGACCTCCCACCTTGTCCCTTTTCTGTGCCATCTTCAAAGTTCCAGGTTGCGGGCACATAAGCAAAGTCAGCGGGGTCTGACGGTCGCTGGAGGGTTGTGGGTCCATAGTCCCGGGGCAAGAGGCAAGCCAACCCTCTTGTCCAGTGCGCCAGGCAACAGGCCGCCACAGTCCACCGGCATAAAATGTTTGTTAGTGGGCACCCTGAAATTACCCCCCATATCGTGCTCTGTCCAGGGCACCTCTGCGGACCCAGGACCCGAATACAGTCAGCAGTCACAGTTCCCAGTCTCTCCATCTGCTGATGCCCCCCTCCCAGACATTCAAACGGGGCCCACCCCACAATCCCAATTGGTTGCAACTCTTCCTGGGACCAGGAACCTAGCAGCCTCCCAGGATGATCACTCACCGGTCTCCTAGGCAGGTAAGAAGTGGTCCCCTCTGGTGGCACCTTGGTTCATAGGGGTGGAGTACTGGGGGGTCTCCATCTTTGTCGGGGACAAGGCACACTCTGATGCCAGCACAGCATCCACCTCCAGCAACACTGGGTACAATCGCTCCTCTGCCAAATATAATGGGCAATGCCTTGACTCCCTGTTGTGCTGCTCTCCTCCGTGGTGGGCACATGGGTGCTGGCAGCCTGTGCCAGGGACAACTCCTGTTGGAGCTGTCGGCACTGTGCTCGTGTCCCTTCAAGCTCAGCCTGCAGGTGGCTGACAATACCCTGGTGCTCCTGCTCCAATACACCTAGTTGGTGTGTCAGACGGCTCACCTCCATCTCGCTTGCCTTGGTTTGAGCAAGGCTCTCCTTCCGAGCTGCGTCTGCTTCTAGTAGCTGGTGTTGGCACAGCTGGAGTTGGCTCTGGAGCAGCTGTATTTCCTCCTCCTGCTCCCAGGCTCATGCCTGAATAGTATCCCGGGGAGAGCTGTGTCCGCTCTAATTCCTGCTCGCAGTTCTCCAGGCGAATTTTAAAAGAAATAACAGCTATGTGTTGAGCAGCTCCAGTTCGCCGCTCAGCCTCCAGCTGCTCGATCATTACACGGGAGCCGCGCTCCAGCTCCGCTATCTGCGCCTGAGCACCACTGAGCTCCGTGCATAGGGTGAGGGTAGAGTCCTCACAGGGCTGCAGCTGGGCTGACAATTGTTGTATGGTGGCTGCCTGTTCTTGCACTTCCATGCAGCGACCATCTCTCTCCACCGTGACAGCTCGCAGCTCATCCTGTAGCCGGTGCAATTGCAGGCCAGTCTCTTTCTCGCTCTGGGTGGCAAAGTCTAGTTGCCCTTTCAAGGTCTCTACCTCCCTTCGAAGCGGGTCACAACATTTGCATTCGCTCTCCAGCACCACCTCCATTTCTTTCACCCGTCCACCCCTCCGCTTCTTTTTAGCCTTACTTGAGGGTGGGTTGACGGTCATGGTTGGTGCGGAGGCATATTTTGTTTGGGTCTTGGTGTTGGCAGAAGCTGATGCTTCCAAAATCCCTGGTCTCTGAAGATCCAAGTCTGTAGACACCCTCTGGGTGTGTGGTGTAGTTGCCAGCCAGTTCTCCTCCTGGCCACGAATGTCCCCTGGCTCCATCCAGCCTGGGACCTTGTATTTGTTGTATTCCCCCTGCAGAGGGTTAAAATCTTACAATTTTCCAATACTACCAAAATTGGCACTGGTATTGCGCCATATATTCTCTCATTCATTTGAGGTACCGATGAATACTCAGAAACCATTTCCATCTAATACCGTCTGATGGGAGGAGCCTCCCCCCCCATAGAGGCTTACAGGCGAATATCACGAGCCTAGAGGCTCCATGTTTAAACCTTTCCTTTGTGGCATTAATCTGAGAAGTTTGTGACCTAAGAACGTAACAGCAATTGCTTCCCTCTCTCTTGCGCTCCCTTAACAAACACAGTTTGTATTGTTTTAAGACACAGATCACCTCAATTCCAAAATATTTTGCTGAAATGAGCACCCAAAATAGTTGCTGGGACTGAGCACAAAGATTACAACAATTCCCAGATATTTGGTAGAAATGAGACCCCCCCCCAGACCCCCCCTAGTAGCGTGGCAGACGGTAGTAAGAACACACAACAACTATCTCCTATGAAATCTCCTCTCAAACGCGTGCAGAAGCGCTACGTGGAAACCTTATATAGTGTGCTGCGGGACTTAGCTCTGTGAGCCCATGATTGGACAAAATTTGCCCAATCAGGACTCTGAGCCGTGATTGGCAAACTGTTGAACCTGTCTTGCACCAGACCTGTGGTCAGGTGCAAGGCTGTAGCCAATTACAAGCTTCAGGCCAGTGGAAAAGTGCATTGTGGGCGAACACGCGGAAATGTTCGTAGTTCGCAAACAGGCTATGTTCGATGCAAACTCCAAACTGATCGAACCGAACAGCTCATCCCTAGTGGTGAGGTGTTTGTTGCAAGATGGACAGGAGAGATGCAGTTCTGTTTACTCTGTTGGCAGACGCGTATTCGCAGAAACTAAAGAAGAAAAGCAAGTGGTGGGTTCATCCCATAAACTCCTTGAGAGACACTCATGGACATTTCCAGACGCTGTACAAGCCGCTAAGAGAGGGAGATCCGGCAAAATATGTCAATTACCTCTGGATGTCCATAGCCTCCTTCGATGAACTGCTGGCCAGTGTAAAGGAGCCACTGACCAAGATGGACACAAAAATGTGGGGCGCCATTTCACCAGAAGAGATGCTGGTCATCACCTTACAGTAAGGAAAATGGTCAACCAACAAGGAGTGGGAAATGTTTTATCGCCAACAAGGAGTGGGAAATGTTTGATTCAGTCTCAAATAACTTGTGAATCCAACAAAGTTTGATGCCTAAACTTTTTATAAATTTTTTTAAAAGGCAAAAAATTTTTTTTCTACAACTAGAAATAAGATTTAAAATTTTTTTTTCAGAAACATTAACAATATATTTAAAATTTCTAAATGTATATACTCCAGCACATCCTCGTCATACGGCACGGGCGGCGGCTGCTGATGTCCTGCAGCATACTGGACGGTTGGCGGCTGCTGATGTCCTGCAGCATACTTGACAGGCGGCAGCTGCTGATGTCAAACCGTGACCTGCGCCTAGCTTCTCCCCGCATCACCTCTTCCCATGATAGACTGCAGGATTTCTCACGCGCAGCCCCCACTCTCTGGAACGCTCTCCCTCGTACTGTCAGACTTTCCCCTAACTTCTCTTCCTTCAAACGCTCCCTTAAAACATTCCTATTTAGGGAAGCCGACCCCCCAACTCACTGACGCAACCATCAATCACTCTCACCTTACAGTCCTCTCCTCCTGTTTCCAACCCCAACCCTCCCAGATTGTGAGTTCCTACGGGAATAGGGCCCTCATCTCCTCCTGTACGTTTGTCAAATGTTGTTCAATGTATTGTAACCCTGTCTATACTGTGCCTATTGTACAGCGCTGCGGAATATGCTGGCGCTTTATAAATAAAGAATAATAATAATAATGTCCTGCTGCATAGAACAAGGGTGGGAGTTGGGGGTTCACAATACTATATATATTGTGCATGGTTTGCATCCTGAAACGAATGTTTTGATTCAGCGTCATCTGACGCACCAGAGGCAGTATGGAGTTGAAGAAAGCGTCATGATCGTCATCTTCCCTATTTGCTTGTTCTGGACGAATTTGTACCTCCCATAAATCTCAGGATTGCCTGCTTCAAGCTGGTTCCCCTTTGGTGCCTGGAAGATGCGGTCAGAGGTGCAGCAGCCACTGTAGAACCTAAAATGGATTGTGCCTCCGCTCCTTCAACGAGAGCCTCCGCACCCTGGACCAGATTCTCCACTCCTTCCACCAGATCCTCGAAGTCTACTTCCGTTGCCTCTGTATTTATTGACAGGCTCAGTGTTGGTGGGGTGGCTCCTGGGTCCTGTGAGCAGGATGGTGTCGCATCTATGCTGCTCAGTTTGTCTTGGCACCTGATTTTTCTTTAAAAAAGAGAGCTGCTCAGCAAATATATAGGAACGCACCCTCTTGGCCCCTGAACCGGACCATCCACATTTGTTTTTTTTTTTTTTTTTTGGTTGCGGACATAGTTGTCCCGCACAATTCGCCATTTTGCCATGACTTCTTGTACTAAAAAGCAAAAAGAATGACGTAAGGAATGTTAATTGGAAGTACTCCTTACCAAAAACATCTCATTTTTTCTTGCAGACTGCAGCCACATGCAAGATACCTGTAAGATCTTCACTTCAATTTCAGGATTGGACGAACAACAGCGGGCAAGGTGGTGCGAAAAGTGTGCCAAATGATTTTGGACACCCTGAAGGAGAAATGCATCCCTACAGCGAATGAAAATACATGGGCCGATTATAGTGGGTTCCAAGATAGAGCCAATTTCCCTAACTGTCTTGGGGCAGTGGACGGGAAACCTATCCGTGTTGTGAAGCCAGAATTGAGTGGTTCTCAATACATGAACTATAAACATTTTTTTTCAATCGGACTCCTGGCAGTTGCTGATGCCAACTATAGATTCACATATGTTGAAATTGGATCATATGGAAAAGACTCTGATTCGACAGTTTTTCAGAATTCAACACTCTGGCAACAAATACGGATCAATAGCTTAAATATTCCCAAGCCAAAGATATTGTCTGGTACAGACATTGCTGTCCCTTTCGCTTTCGTGGGGGATGAAGCTTTTGCTTTATCAACCAATTTATTGTGACCATATGGAGGGAGACAACGAAGTGAAAAAAAGGAATATTTAATTATTGCCTGTCACGTGCCAGAAGGTATGTGGAATGCTCCTTTGGCATTCTATCCAACAAATGGTGAATTCTACATAGGCCATTCGATGTGAATGTCGATTTTGCTGTGGATATAGTAAAATGCTGTTGTTTTACATAATTTTGACGTGACCGCGATGGGTACTATTTTGGTGACTCCCTCAGCATTTTGGGTTTGGAAGACCATGATGACACAGATCGTTGCCCTGTTGATAGAAGCCTCAATCGGTTCAGAGATGCCTTAGCAAACTATTTCTGTACTGCCAGCGGACAAGTGCCATGGCAGCTTGGGAAAATTTAAAATGTCAAACTTTGTTCTCACTGTTTGTACATTCTTACAGAACATGTTGCTAAATACTTGTAAATTGTTGTATATAGTCATTGTAAGTTAAGTTTTTTCCCACTTCTGTTAAACAAATAAAAAATTCTTAAAAGGTACATACTTTTAATCCTTTTTTCGGGGTCCGTCGAGGTCTCAAAGTCTGGGAACGCCGCCTTGCAAACAATACTCCATGCTTTTGCCTTTTTATCCTTATCTTTATAGTCCATGTGTGCGGTGTCCCACAACACGTGGTGCTCTTGCACAGCTGCAATGAGTAGCTCCACATCCATGTTATAATAAAGTGTGGGGGAAACCAACAGCAGCACTTCAAAAACAGCCACGCAGGCCAGCCTTTTTCACACTTGTCTCCCTCTGTCACAGCTGCTAGTGCGCAGGTGCGCTAATTTGACGTTCGCACGCGGCTGTTGTGCGCATGCGCAATGTTTTTGACGCGCCAACGTCGCGTCCATCCTAGCGCACAAGCAAGCTGTTTCCATGATGGACTTCCCTCAGCGCGCGTAATGTGTAGCGTGCGGTAAGCGTGTGTTCTGCTCCATCGGCGTTAATTATATGCTGTGACGCACGCCGGTAACGTACGTTAGTGCGCAAAAGTTAACACCTAGTGTGCCCCCAGCCTAAAAGTATCAGTACTCTGTATTGGTGAGTACTTAAAAAAAAAAGTATCGGTACTTGAACTCGATCCTAAAAAAGTGGTATCAGTGCATCCCTGGTTAGTTTAAAGATATTCCACTTATCCTCTGTTTTTCCCATGAAAGGGCTCTATTACAATCTGTGCTTTAAAATGCGGGCGCAAGGGAGGAAAAACTGCGCCCGCAGTTTCTCCCCTTGCGCCCGCGTTTTAACGCCAGATTACAATGCAGGCGCAAAAAATGCTGCCTGCATTGTTTTCGGCCATTAAAATTTAGGATGCTCGCAGCAACACTGAGCGCAGCCGCGAGCACCAACTCGCTGGAGTCCATAGGACTCCACTGAGTTTCTCTCTGCCGATCACGTGACCGGCCGGATCTCGCATCGCGAGAGTCGGCCGGTCGGCGTAGTGATACGCAGGGAGAGACAGGGGGCAGGTCCGGTGCTAGACTATTTTGCGCCCTAGGCAAGACCAGCTACTTCCCCCCCCCCCCCCAAAAAAAAAGCTCACATGGCGAATATATTGCCTCCAGCTCACACATGGCATGGAGATATTGCCCAGGCTCACACATGGCATGGAGATATTGCCCAGGCTCACACATGGGTACTTGCCCCCCCAGGCTCACACATGGGTACTTGCCCCCCCGCGGCTCACACATGGGTACTTGCCCCCCCAGGCTCACACATGGGTACTTGCCCCCCCCAGGCTCACACATGGGTACTTGCCCCCCCCCGGCTCACACATGGGTACTTGCCCCCCCCGGCTCACACATGGGTACTTGCCCCCCCAGGCTCACACATGGGTACTTCCCCCCCCAGGCTCACACATGGGGTACTTGCCCCCCCCAGGCTCACACATGGGTACTTGCCCCCCCGGCTCACACATGGGTACTTGCCGCCCCCAGGCTCACACATGGGTACATGCCCCCCCGGCTCACACATGGGTACATGCCCCCCCCCGGCTCACACATGGGTACTTGCCCCCACAGGCTCACACATGGGTACTTGCCCCCCAGGCTCACACATGGGTACTGTGCCCCCCCAGGCTCACACATGGGTACTTGCCCCCCCCCAGGCTCACACATGGTACTTGCCCCCCCAGGCTCACACATGGGTACTTGCCCCCCCCAGGCTCACACATGGGTACTTGCCCCCCCCAGGCTCACACATGGTACTTGCCCCCCCCCAGGCTCACACATGGGTACTTGCCCCCCCCCAGGCTCACACATGGTATTTGCCCCCAGGCTCACACATGGTATTTGCCCCCAGGCTCACACATGGTATTTGCCCCCAGGCTCACACATGGTATTTGCCCCAGGCTCACACATGGTATTTGCCCCCAGCTCACACATGTATTTGCCCCCAGGCTCACACATGGTATTTGCCCCCAGGCTCACACATGGTATTTGCCCCCAGGCTCACACATGGTATTTGCCCCCAGGCTCACACATGGTATTTGCCCCAGGCTCACACATGGGTAATTGCCCCCCCCCAGGCTCACACATGGGTACTTGCCCCCCCAGGCTCACACATGGGTACTTGCCCCCCCAGGCTCACACAAGGATACTTACCCAGCAGCTCACACATGGGTACTTGCCCCCCCAGGCTCACACATGGGTACTTGCCCCCCCCCAGGCTCACACATGGGTACTTGCCCCCCCAGGCTCACACATGGGTACTTGCCCCCCCAGGCTCACACATGGGTACTTGCCCCCCCCCAGGCTCACACATGGGTACTTGCCCCCCCAGGCTCACACATGGGTACTTGCCCCCCCCCAGGCTCACACATGGGTACTTGCCCCCCCCCCAGGCTCACACATGGGTACTTGCCCCCCCCAGGCTCACACATGGGTACTTGCCCCCCCCAGGCTCACACATGGGTACTTGCCCCCCCTCCCAGGCTCACACAAGGATACTTACCCAGCAGCTCACACATGGGTACTTGCCTCCAGCGCTGTCTTCCTGTAGCCAGTCTCATGCGTGCTGGCGTCGCCGCTGGCGTCAAGGAGATGGAGGTGTGGACTTGGTCCAGGAAGCTGGAAGCACCAAGTCCACGCCTCCGTCTCCTTGACGCCGGCAGTCACGTGACGCCGGCTCGTATTGGGGCTGGCTGCAGCACGCGGCCGCCCCAGGGTGCCCCGCGGGCATTTTTATTTACAATTTTTTTTTTTTTTTTTTTTTTTTCAATTGGTCGGGCCGGCTGCCTCTGCGCCCTAGGCGGGTGCTGCGATCTAGGCGCCCGCCTAGTTGGCCTAGCGGCAGCGCCGGCCGTGACAGGGGGGACTTTTTCCCTGCTCCCGCCGGCCGGAGGAGGCGACCGGAGCCGCAGTCCTCGCCGCGGGACAGAGGGTGAGTATCTGGTTGTTTTTTTTTCAATTTAAAGCTGGTGATAACGGATTCTGCAGAAGCGGAATCCGTTAACACCAGGTCCTGGCTCTGGTTAACTTTTCGTTTACCAGAGCCAGGCGATAATCAGCGCTGGGACATTGTAATTCTAACGCTGATTAACACTTTGCGCTTCCCATGTTAAGTATAGGGAGCGCAATGTGCAGTGAGCTTGCGCTGAGAAGCACAAGGTAGCAAACGCAAACTGTTTTTTTAACCCGTTTGCATTTGGATCATAATAGCCTGTTAATACCGCAGCTATCGTTATCGTTAGGTATGTAATAGGGGCCAAAGAGTTTCAGTCAATGACATTCAGAGCTTCCTTTATTTTAATGAAGTTGGTCTTTTTAATATTCTATGTTTTAGCTGCCCCTTATGAATGTGTTTTTTTATTTCAAAAGTCACCATATTATGGTCACTGTTTCCCAACTGTTCCTTTACATGAATATTTGAGAAAGATCTGCATTATTTGTTATAACCAGATCCAGACATTCTTTCTAGTTGGTGTTTCTATCAGTCGTGTCTTGAAGGTATCATTTAACAGAGGGATCTGATAACTTTATATAAATATATACGAGGCCTCAGAGGGATCTGATAACTTTATATAAATATATACGGGGCCTCAGAGGGGTCTGATAACTTTATATAAATATATACGGGGCCTCAGAGGGATCTGATAACTTTATATAAATATATACGGGGCCTCAGAGGGATCTGATAACCTTATATAAATATATACGAGGCCTCAGAGGGATCTGATAACTTTATATAAATATATACGAGGCCTCAGAGGGATCTGATAACGTTTATATAAATATATACGGGGCCTCAGAGGGATCTGATAACGTTATATAAATATATACGAGGCCTCAGAGGGATCTGATAACTTTATATAAATATACGAGGCCTCAGAGGGATCTGATAACGTTATATAAATATATACGGGGCCTCAGTGGGATCTGATAACTTTATATAAATATATACGGCGCCTCAGAGGGGTCTGATAACTTTATATAAATATATACGGGGCCTCAGAGGGGTCTGATAACTTTATATAAATATATACGGGGCCTCAGAGGGGTCTGATAACTTTATATAAATATATACGGGGCCTCAGTGGGATCTGATAACTTTATATAAATATATACGGGGCCTCAGTGGGATCTGATAACTTTATATAAATATATACGGGGCCTCAGAGGGGTCTGATAACTTTATATAAATATATACGAGGCCTCAGAGGGGTCTGATAACTTTATATAAATATATACGGGGCCTCAGAGGGATCTGATAACTTTATATAAATATATACGGGGCCTCAGAGGGATCTGATAACTTTATATAAATATATACGGGGCCTCAGTGGGATCTGATAACTTTATATAAATATATACGAGGCCTCAGAGGGGTCTGATAACTTTATATAAATATATACGGGGCCTCAGAGGGATCTGATAACTTTATATAAATATATACGAGGCCTCAGAGGGATCTGATAACTTTATATAAATATATACGAGGCCTCAGAGGGATCTGATAACGTTATATAAATATATACGGGGCCTCAGAGGGATCTGATAACGTTATATAAATATATACGAGGCCTCAGAGGGATCTGATAACTTTATATAAATATACGAGGCCTCAGAGGGATCTGATAACTTTATATAAATATATACGGGGCCTCAGTGGGATCTGATAACTTTATATAAATATATACGGGGCCTCAGTGGGATCTGATAACTTTATATAAATATATACGGGGCCTCAGTGGGATCTGATAACTTTATATAAATATATACGGGGCCTCAGAGGGGTCTGATAACTTTATATAAATATATACGGAGCCTCAGAGGGATCTGATAACTTTATATAAATATATACGGGGCCTCAGAGGGATCTGATAACCTTATATAAATATATACGGAGGCCTCAGAGGGATCTGATAACTTTATATAAATATATACGAGGCCTCAGAGGGATCTGATAACGTTATATAAATATATACGGGGCCTCAGAGGGATCTGATAACGTTATATAAATATATACGAGGCCTCAGAGGGAACTGATATCTTATATAAATATATACGGGCTTTAGAGGGGATCTGATAACGTTTATATAAATATATACGGGGCCTCAGAGATCTGATAACTTTATATAAATATATACGAGGCCTCAGAGGGAACTGATAACTTTATATAAATATATACGGGGCTTCAGAGGGGATCTAATGATAACGTTTATATAAAATATATACGGGGCCTCAGAGGGATCTGATAACTTTATATAAATATATACGGGGCCTCAGAGGGATTCTGAAATAAAACGTTATATAAATATATACGAGGCCTCAGAGGGGAACTGATTATCTTATTATTAAATATATACGAGGCCTCAGAGGGATCTGATAACGTTTATATAAATATATACGGCGCCTCAGAGGGATCTGATAACGTTATATAAATATATACGAGGCCTCAGAGGGAACTGATATCTTATATAAATATATACGGGGCCTCAGTGGGATCTGATAACTTTATATAAATATACACGAGGCCTCAGAGGGATCTGATAACTTTATATAAATATACGAGGCCTCAGAGGGATCTGATAACGTTATATAAATATATACGGGGCCTCAGTGGGATCTGATAACTTTATATAAATATATACGGGGCCTCAGAGGGATCTGATAACTTTATATAAATATATACGGGGCCTCAGTGGGATCTGATAACTTTATATAAATATATACGGGGCCTCAGAGGGATCTGATAACTTTATATATAATATTATACGGGCCTTTTTATCTTATAAAATAAACGGGGGGGGGCCTCTGGGATTGAAAACTTTATATAAATATATACGAGGCCTCAGAGGGGTCTGTTAACTTTATATAAATATATACGGGGCCTCAGAGGGGTCTGATAACTTTATATAAATATATACGGGGCCTCAGAGGGGACTGATAACTTTATATAAATATATACGGGGCCTCAGAGGGATCTGATAACTTTATATAAATATATACGGGGCCTCAGAGGGATCTGATAACTTTATATAAATATATACGGGGCCTCAGAGGGATCTGATAACTTTATATAAATATATACGAGGCCTCAGAGGGATCTGATAACTTTATATAAATATATATGGGAAACACAAAAACAAAAATATTGCCAGACAACTACCCCTAGGTGGAGTAGTAGTAGTATATATTTATATAAAGGCTTATACAGGAGTGGCACAAAAATTGGCACAAATTGCCTTTATTATTTCCAAAGAGACGTTACCAAAAACCAACGTTTAAAAACAACAGCAAACAGCTGCAGCATGAGGGCCCCAATATACTGAAAAATCAGGGCGGCTTTTATATTCAAAGTTAAATAGCAGGCAAAAAACGGGTTTCTTAAGCTTCTATTCAAAGCTCCCAACCGGGATACATAAATTGCTTAGAAACAACATACGCCATAGCTGGCCACTGGCCACGCACCTAACTAGCCCTAATATTTTAAAGATTCTGCTCTTGGCCTCACAACTGCACGAATACAACACAAATTAAAATCAAAACATTCAAGCAATCAGCTCAACCTATGTTTCGCCGGCCTGAACCAGCTTCATCTGGAGCAAAATAAAGAATGAATAGCTTGTCTACCTCCCACCTTAAAAAGAAAAAGTATTCTTTGACCAATAGAAACCAAGGGGCGCCTCCCATGTATCATTAGATCCTACCAATCCAAATCACTAAATGATAATAGGTCTTAATTGGCTCTCGTGACGTTGGGTATGTAGCAATACACCAAACATTACACACCAAACTATAGCGATCTTATTGTCATGAATCTTGTCATTTCTAATTCCACAGTCTTAATAGCTGATTTAAACAAATCTTAGTGTTCGACGGATATCCCTAAGAACGTTACACAATGTGTGCGGAAAAATTCATCATAACATTGAATATGTCCAATCCGATCAATGGACGGTCACCTGTTACTAATGGGCCAATAGCAGTGTGCAAAATATGTCCTATAGGGTCAATGGAGCCTCACATGTCTTAATAGGACCGATACAATGCTAGTACCACTAGTTACCATAGGTGGCAACAGAAGGAGGTACCTAAATAGCCTAGAATTTAAAATTACAATTCTTTCACCAGATCTGACAGGCTTGATAACCAGATAATCCTTCGCACGGGTAAAAATGTATCATCAGCAACAGTTATCTGGCAATCGCGCACTAGTCACGGGTATCTCAAGACTAACAGCGGCGACGCTCCTATAGCTGTACCGGAAAACACTGATAAACACTGTGTATAATGTCGTGGTGAACAAGTACTAAATTGGTATTGCTAATATTTATTTATTGATCACCGTGATTGCCAACCTGCAAAGGGTAATGTTGAAACGGAGGACCTAATTATCAACGTAATACAGATTCTTCTATATAGTGACCTAACGATGACACTGGAGACATGGTAACCCTTCAGATTCCAAGAAACGGTCAAACCAATAGTATTCAACCGAAAAATATATACCAAAAACTGCAGGACAAGGGGAAAGGGAGTACCTACTATCACCAGTACCCACAAGAGAATTACAAGAAAGGGGTATATGAAAAACCTTCATTAAGTCCCTTTGGAACCAGAGTCTGGAGCTTATAAATCCACCGGCACTCTCTTTGCCGTAATTTGCTATCAAAATCGCCTTTTCTTGTTATGGAGACACCAAATCCAAACCACAGAACTTTAAGACCATAGCGTTATTGTTCTGGTATTGAGAAAGAGAGATACTCACCTCTCTGTCCGGGGTCCCGCCGCGTTCTGACTAAAGCGTCCTCAGACACTGAAGTCAAGCTCCTCCCCACGTAAATGACGTCATCGCGCCATGCGCAATGACGTCATTTCCAGGCGACCCCCACCCACAATGCCGGGAGATCGCCTGGAAGGGAAGGGGGATCTGTTTGGATCCCTCTCCCTCCCGATCGGGACGTCCCACAAAAAAAGCCAGGCACCGCTTAAAAGGGGAGAGTCTCCCCTTAGGCACCGGGTCGCACTTCGCCGCCTTTGCGGCGCCGAAGTGCGGCCTAGCTCCGGTGGGGGCCGCCATCTTGGATCGCAGCTCCACCCCCGGGTCCCCCCTCACTACCTGACGTCCGCACGCATAGCATGATGTCAGATAGCCAGGGAACCCCTAGCTGCCCGGATTCCCCTGGTGGAGATAGGGGGTTCATTTGAGGGTTCACAGAGATGCTGTGGGGCTGTGTATAGAGATGCTGATGGGTTGTGTATAGAGATGCTGATGGGTTGTGTATAGAGATGCTGTGAGGTTGCGTATAGAGATGCTGTGAGGCTGTGTATAGAGATGCTGTGGGGCTGTGTATAGAGATGCTGATGGGGTTGTGTATAGAGATGCTGTGAGGCTGTGTATAGAGATGCTGTGGGGCTGTGTATAGAGATGCTGTGAGGCTGTGTATAGAGATGCTGTGAGGTTGTGTATAGAGATGCTGATGGGGTTGTGTATAGAGATGCTGATGGGTTGTGTATAGAGATGCTGATGGGTTGTGTATAGAGATGCTGTGAGGTTGCGTATAGAGATGCTGTGTATAGAGATGCTGTGGGGCTGTGTATAGAGATGCTGATGGGGTTGTGTATAGAGATGCTGTGAGGCTGTGTATAGAGATGCTGTGGGGCTGTGTATAGAGATGCTGTGAGGCTGTGTATAGAGATGCTGTGAGGTTGTGTATAGAGATGCTGATGGGGTTGTGTATAGAGATGCTGATGGGTTGTGTATAGAGATGCTGATGGGTTGTGTATAGAGATGCTGATGGGTTGTGTATAGAGATGCTGATGGGTTGTGTATAGAGATGCTGTGAGGCTGTGTATAGAGATGCTGTGAGGCTGTGTATAGAGATGCTGTGAGGCTGTGTATAGAGATGCTGTGAGGTTGTGTATAGAGATGTTGTGTATAGAGATGCTGATGGGGCTGTGTATAGAGATGTTGTGTATAGAGATGCTGATGGGGTGTGTATAGAGAATGCTGTGAGGTTGTGTATAGAGATGCTGATGGGTTGTGTATAGAGATGCTGATGGGGTTGTGTTATAGAGATGCTGTGAGGTTGTGTATAGAGATGTTGTGTATAGAGATGCTGATGGGGCTGTGTATAGAGATGTTGTGTATAGAGATGCTGATGGGGCTGTGTATAGAGATGCTGTGTATAGAGATGCTGTGTATAGAGATGCTGATGGGGCTGTGTATAGAGATGCTGATGGGCTGTGTATAGAGATGCTGATGGAGCTGTGTATAGAGATGCTGATGGGGTTGTGTATAGAGATGCTGTGTATAGAGATGCATTGATGGGGTTGTTATAGAGATTGCTGATGGGGTTGTGTTATAAAGATGAGATGCTGTGTATAGAGATGCTGATGGGTTGTGTATAGAGATGCTGATGGGTTGTGTATAGAGATGCTGATGGGGCTGTGTATAGAGATGCTGTGTATAGAGATGCTGATGGGGTTGTGTATAGAGATGCTGTGTATAGAGATGCTGATGGGTTGTGTATAGAGATGCTGATGGGGCTGTGTATAGAGATGCTGTGAGGCTGTGTATACAGATGCTGTGAGGCTGTGTATAGAGATGCTGATGGGGTTGTGTATAGAGATGCTGTGACGCTGTGTATAGAGATGCTGATGGGGTTGTGTATAGAGATGCTGTGTATAGAGATGCTGATGGGGTTGTGTATAGAGATGCTGTGTATAGAGATGCTGATGGGGTTGTGTATAGAGATGCTGATGGGGTTGTGTATAGAGATGCTGTGTATAGAGATGCTGATGGGGTTGTGTATAGAGATGCTGATGGGGTTGTGTATAGAGATGCTGTGTATAGAGATGCTGATGGGGTTGTGTATAGAGATGCTGATGGGGTTGTGTATAGAGATGCTGTGTATAGAGATGCTGATGGGGTTGTGTATAGAGATGCTGTGTATAGAGATGCTGATGGGGTTGTGTATAGAGATGCTGTGTATAGAGATGCTGTGTATAGAGATGCTGATGGGTTGTGTATAGAGATGCTGATGGGTTGTGTATAGAGATGCTGATGGGTTGTGTATAGAGATGCTGATGGGTTGTGTATAGAGATGCTGTGAGGTTGTGTATAGAGATACTGTGAGGTTGTGTATAGAGATGCTGTGTATAGAGATGCTGTGTATAGAGATGCTGATGGGTGTTGTATAGAGTGCTGATGGGTTGTGTATAGAGATGCTGTGAGGTTGTGTATAGAGATGCTGTGAGGTTGTGTATAGAGATACTGTGAGGTTTGTATAGAGATGCTGTGACGCTGTGTATAGAGATGCTGTGACGCTGT